>NW_019293913.1:0-30273 GCF_000500325.1 Leptinotarsa decemlineata
AATATGCGCAAGTCTTGATTTCAATCGTTTATATAACGTATCAGTGGTATCTCCTTCAAATTCATTAATTAAATTTTTTATTGAATCAAGCGTACTTTCAATAGCCGTTTTTCTTCATCAAAATTATAAGTATAGAGACTCAGAGCAATTAATGAACTTGAGGATTTTTTTTTCTCTATCTAATAATCGCGATAAAATTCTTCGTCTCTCATCGTGTGATTTAGTCGTGAGTACTCCCCTAATAGCCAACTCATAGTTCAACTCCTTAAAGAGTAGGGGATTCGGTTTGAACGTATCTGCCATCTCGCAGATATAATAATACTTTTACGAACAATTGGCAATCAAAATCAGCTGCGTTATCACTAACCACCAGCCAAAAGTAAATAGACACCTATATGATCCCTTATGACAAGTTAGTACTACACGAAATAATTGGAGAACCCGAGAAAAGGTAAGCTAAATCCTGCATATGAACGGTGTGATTACCACCCTGTATTATGAAAGAAAAGATTCACCTCTCTGTAATTACCACTCATCAAAAGAAAACAGTATGTATTTATATCAATTCAACTCGTTGAAATTGTAACTATGAATTCCCTGTATATTGTTGGAATGACGAAACAAAACGAAGAAAAACGATAACAGTAAATTGCAATCGAAACGACTTAAAATCATTTCCTATATCCGTAGTTAGGTAAACTTTTTATCAACTGACAAAAGTATTTTTATCAGCTGAAAGAAAAAGCTCCATAAAAAAGTATTGACCACAAATATGTTTAACTTTTTTTCAAATGTAAAGTCTGAAATTCGCAATGATAATTGGTAATTTTCATCAGATGAAATGTTTGCCCAGTAGAAATTTTCAAAGGATGCAAAAACTAAAAAAATACACTCTGGCCCTACGTTGTCAGCGCCACTTGTGACGTTTTCCTCCTATCAGCGGCAGGGAAAAGTGCAGCTCCGGCAGCTGTTCGTCATCAAGTGATCATTTTCAAAAGAATGATTGAATAGTTCAATCTTCCTCTTGAAGATGATCACTGTTGAAGTTTGGGAAAGAGAGTTTTCGGCTTTCTACTACTCCATCTAGATACATAATAATATGGGAATCTTTTTAAGAAAAGAAAGAAGTAATCAATTTTTCAAAAAGTAAATGTATACATAGATGTGTAGATCATGCATAGAAGTGACTTTCAGGCACAAATCTGGAAGAAAAAGCCTTCCTGAAACAGCTACTTCCATATAAATATTGAATTACACCAATTTCACTATTCGATGTAGTCGGATGTTTTTCATCGTTTTTGCAAAGATCACATTATTGGTCAATTTGAACTGATTTTTTTCAAAAGACGTAGTGGCTGCAGTCCTCAAACGAGTATTCAATTCGATGTAGGGACGCAGCCATGCAGACTGCTTGAATTTCAACACTTTATGGATTTTCGTCAATTTCAAATCAACTTCCAATCAACTTGTGAAATATAACCTTCAGGATTGTCATCGAGAATTTGAGAGACATCAATGTTTGTATCTACCCATTCAAAACCTCCATATGTTAGGCATTCTGACATTGCCCATCCATATAGAAATATTTACATCGAAATACATTACAAATTTGGATGGTTTCGTAGCATCATATGTTGGCCTATATTGGTTGTTTGCTTCTGAATATATATTGCAACAAATTTCACTCCTTATACCCTTTTCCACTAACATAACCATGTCGACATCTTTTAAAATTTGCAATTTACACCCGGTATATTTCAACATACAATCCTACGTGATCATCTTCAAGAGGAAGATTAACTCCAGTAATATTAACTTTTTATATGGTTGATGATTGTTTGAGTGCACAAAGTTTTTTCGATTCATTGGAGTGATGGTATTTTTTTCTCATAAGAAAGCAAATTTTCGACAACAAAATTGAATCTGATAATCAACTCAATCACTCAAACTTAATTCCATTCCACACAATGTTTATTGAATATGAGGAATAACATATTTCGAATATTTTGGATATTTTATTTTTTGATAATTTTTGATAGGGCGCTGTATTTCGAAGATACAGGGCAAAACATAATTTCGACAATAACAATTTTAGTGATTTTGAAATTATTAATGTAGCCGAAATGAAAGTATAGCGAACTACGCTGGACCNAAGAGGTTAGATATCAATCTTGCTGAAGTGCCAGCAGCTGGATTGAGGACCGTTTCCTTAAGAAACGGGGGTGGAAGGAAAGGGTCGCCAGGTCCAAACCTGCGGAAGCAATTCCGTAAGGAGGGAGCTTGCGACCTGGGCACACAACCCGGGAGGGGCATGGGGGCGGAAAATACTGTCAAAGGATTTGTCGATCTGCCCATCTGTGTAGAAAATGTCTGTCGTGTAGTACGAGCTTTAGTAGTTCCGACAGTCAAGCATTCTTTTATAATGGGTAGCGATTCTGCCAAATTGTTTCTGATCAAATTGGATTTCAAGAAAAACACTTGGAATGTTCAGTGTGAACTGTCTCAAACTAATTTGAGTATAGTTGAGAATCCAAATTTTCTAGTCAACCCTGAACTATGTTCGTTAAATACATTGGATTCTAGTGAGCGTATAGCTGCTGATGAAGTGATTTCTTCGTACAATAAAATTGGTGGCGACGATAAGAGGTTAGAGCGAACAAATAAGATCGCAATGCATATCGATACAGGCGGTTCTCCTCCCATACGGCAGAGACAATATCCGATGTCCCCGTATATGTTGAAGATATTAAATGAAGAGCTCGACGAAATGTTGAAATTGGGGGTAGTCGAACCATCCCAAAGTAGTTGGTGTTCTCCTGTCTTGCTAGTGAAGAAAGCCAACGGGGAAATGAGGTTCTGCTTCGACGGGCGAAAGCTGAACGAAGTCACGAAACATGACAGCTATCCGTTACCAAGGGTTGACAGGATCCTGAACATGCTTAAAGGCGCTAGGTTCATTTCATCAATAGACTTGAGGAAAGCCTTTTGGCAGATTCCCCTTGATGAGAAGTCTCGCGAAAAAACAGCTTTCAGTGTGGTCCTTGTCAGCTAGAATGTGCTATATCGAACTTATATTCTCGATTCAATGCAGCCTCTCATTGGGTAGCTTACATTATAAACGGCAATGCTGTACAATATTTCGATAGTTTCGGTATTCTCAAACTTCCAACGGAATTATACGATATTTTGGAAAAGGTATAATGCGGGCATCTGTGTCTACAGTTTCTATCTCATAATGCCAAGACATGAATCTTTTCGGGATCAAACCGATGCTGAACTGAAAACTCTATCGATTGACTATTTGATTGAGAATGCTGAACTTTGGGAGTTATTGGATGTTTGGCATAAATTACCAAAGGACTACCAGCATCGATTCGCTTTGCAGATTCGTTTCCATATTTCATCCATTATCGACATGAAGTACCACCACCCACATCAGCTGCGTCATCATTTCAAAAAACGAAGTATTATACCTGTTAGCTTTCAAAAATAATGTCATTTCTGTAGAAATGAATTATTCATAATATTTTTATTTATAATCATTATTTAAAGTGTGTACATGTGGGAAATGTATCAGTCATGTATATGATACTAACGAGTCGTTCTTTGACACTTTCCATCGATTTCAATCCACTCATTCGATTGGATTCCGATTCCGAATACAGTTTAGCTTTGCTCAATTTCCATTCGTACAACAGTATACTGAACATTAGAGAAGGCACAGAATTTTATTATTACGAAAACGATGACAAAACCAAATAGGAAAGTATCGATATTCCTCCTAGATCTTACGAAATTGGTGATATTGAAATTTCAATAAGCAAATATATTTTGCCTAAAGCGAACAATAATAAGCTGGAAAGAGAAATATTTTGTTTGGAACACTGCAAATAGCTTGGCTCATGTTTTGGAGTTTTCGTCTATTATTCTCAAGCCCAACTTGCAGTACGCATCCGATCCATCTATGGATATCATTAAAGTACGTACCATACACATAGAGAGCAACATTAAGTTTGGAGCCTTCTACAATGACACACCGTCTCATACGATATACGAATTTGCCGTCGATGTTGATCCTGTATACGCAATTGACGAAACACCCAAAAATCTTATTCATCTACCCTTTTCCCATACAAATGAAATAAATAACATTACATTGCGAGTGCTCGACCAGCATTCTAAGCTCATTGATTTCCGAAACGAAGAAATAATAATTCGTTTGGAATTGAAGCGGAAGTATAGTGTTGATTATCTATAAAAATAACTCATCACCAAACCCCCCGTCAGTCTTCATCAAGCGTCAACAACTGTCAACGAAAAACAAGTTATTTTTGGAATCTCTTGGCTATCATGTTGTCCAATCAAGTGTTCAAAATTTACAGAAAACCACAAAACGATGAATACATACAACAGGTAGAATGGCAGACCTACTACCAGTATGTCAAATCTTCTCGCAACAATGATGTCATTGAAATCAACATTAATATAACGCCTATGATGCTGTGTGCGATAGCCTGCTATTCAATGCTGAACAATGCTGGTGGTTTCATGTTTCAATTTGCTACCTATGAGCAGAATGGTGAAGAATTGGGAGCGGTTCGCTAAGTTGGATTTATTAGTACTGTCAGAGGCTTTGTCACCTACTCCGATGAAGATGTCAAGCACTTGGCTATCTCAGGATGGACATATTCCAACAGCTTTGGCCTAATCCAAACTGCATCTTCAACGTTCAACATACTCATACCTATCAAAGCATTTTTTGAATATTTTCAGTGATTATCAGTGTGTTTCCTACGGTAAAAACACACAATCCGATTAGTACGAGCTGGATATGATAGCAACTGTTTCAAAATAGATGAGGCTTCTGGTATAGTAACGTCATAGACGGAAGTTGAGCTGAACATTGGAAATATCAAACTCAATGGTGAATGAATCTTTTCCAATAGTCAAATTGAATCAAAACTTCCGAAAGCTATCTGAGCTGACACTCCTATTCTCATACCGTTTCGGAAAATGGAAACATCATATGTTGCTGCTCTCACACAAAATGCAAAAAATAAAATATGGGCCGTCAAAACTGCCTCGTTCTCCGAAAGCCCTCGCTATGTGATTGTATGTTTCCGAAAATATCGTGATTACACTAAAGTCAACAATGATCCAATAATATTCAACCACTTGAATATCACCAATATAACGTTGACTCTAAACAGTGAGAATTACCCCAAAAGAAATATGCATCTGAATTTTGCGAAAATGAGTTTTTTGCAAGCCTATTTCAACTACGCACAATTCGGTCTCAGCTACAAAATGACCAATCAACATAATCTTCTCGTCAACACCGCCGATTTTACACAAAAACATCTCTTTGTCCCCGATTGTTCCAGAAAGGGCGAAAGCATCAAACGTTTCCAGTGTTGATGTAAAACTTGAAATCGAAGCATCTGAAGGATTTCACCAAAATACCCGAGCCTATTACATCATTGTGCACGACCCTGTCATTGAACAACTCCCACTCAGCGAAATTGTTAAAAAGTGAAACTTATTCAAAGTTTTTCATCAGTTGACATCATGAGACTAGTATTCGTTGATATTCTAGGATTTGTTAATGAGGTTGCCTTCAAGTTCGGTAATCAATGTAATGAACTTCTGTTCATGCCGCCAAAGCCATTCTCCTCCTTTAGCAGAGACGATAGAAAAGGCGTTGTCTATGTGGAAAAAAAATTCATGATTTGAAGTATTCTTCTGGCTTTATGGAGTATCATCTACTAGACAACACTCTCAAGGAAAATCTATATCACGTCGACATCATTACGTGCTTGGTCATCAAAAGAAAGCCTTTCTAGATGACATACTACACCTATTCAATGAAAACACAACAATTGTGAATTTGGAAGAATTTGACGATTCATGGTGGACCGTTCCAAAATTCTATAGAAACATACCTCTATGTATGCACCATTTCCTAGGAAGCCCATTCAACTGTAGTCTCAATAATGTTGATATTTTATATAAATGGTTTTGTAATATATTGCCAAAAAATGTTCTTTAATTAGATAGTTGCAACAGTTGTATTCACACCGAGTTGAGAACAATAACAACAACGATGGCGTTCGTCAAATTGGATCATCAGATCTGTGATTGGATATTAAAAACCAATACACTTGGCAACTCCGCTCTAGACACGATCAATTTTATTGGTCAACAAACTCGCGGCCAATTTAAATTCTTGCTTTTCGAATTGTTCTTTTTCTGCAAATATAAAGAGATCATGGGACCGAATAAGGTTGATGAGTATAGTGAACCCCTAACTTGATCAGTCTATAAGCAAACCAGTATCATTTTCCATAGCATGAAACAAGCCCATTCTTTAACCAAAAATTTTTTATTTTGATTTCCATAAAATTTACAGCCACTGATGGCCTCTGGTACAACATAACTGTTCCTCTTGAACAGGTGGTACGTCTCGTCGAAGTGGGAACAATTTGAATTTCTATTAGCTTCTGATCCATCGACTGGGGAATGACGAAAAGTAGAGAAGTGTGGGTGGACTGTAGATCAGCCATCCCTACTCTCACAATACGATCACATATCTTTACCTCAGAATTTTAGAGGTCCTTGTCCCTCTGCCTGGATCCTCTTGGTTGATGATACTGTCATTGACTTGAATGGGGCTCTTCCTCGTATATTTATCTTGTTTTTATATTTAGGACCTGCTGCATACATCCTCTTAAGTAGGGGGGAGAGACGGGTCTGGACCTCCCCCCAAGGGTATGCCCCCCCCCCAGATACAAAACACTGACTGTGACCTTGATTTTGTTTTTTACTCTCCGCCTATGAGTTTACCTTGAGTTGCGTGTAACATAATGAGGTGAAACCCCTTTTTTACTCTCCGCCCATGACTTTGGCATTGAGTTGTGTGTGGTGTCATGACCGTGAACCCTTTTTTACTGTACAGCTATGATTTTGCCTTGCATGGTTATATGTCACATGACCTTGGAAATTTCCTAAGCGATTTCGAGCTACGAACACGTCATATGACCTTGGGAAAAATTTTGAACGGTATTACTGATGAATTACCTTGAGTTTGAGTGATATTTAATAAAATGTCATAGATTTACCTTGGATTGGAGAGGGGGGTTGTGCACATATAACATGTGTGTTGTGAATGTTTTTTTTGTCCATGGTAATATAGCTATAGGAATTCCAGCCCAAAATCCCATGTATTTTCTTATGGCGCTTCATTCTGGTCCTTTTTGGACCTCAGGCCCACTTCACACGAAATGAGTAAAGGTCAGCGCCTCGTCTCTGCCAGACGTCCATTATGTGTGAAGTGAGCCTTAGCCTTCAAAGCCCACTTCAGACCACCTCTACTTTTCCACTCTTACCGTCATTCAGTCAACCAATCAGCTATCGCCCATAGAGCGGGAAATTCAAATCAGTAGATGAACAAGGCGGGTTCTGGCCCAAAATCGTAGCGATTCAAGCACCTAACCTATCAGCTCAGACCTCCTTGTCACGTGATTTTAATTAAAAAATGTTTATAGTTAATTCGAACCTGGATTGTCCGCGCCGTAGACATTGTCCTTAGCCTCTACACCATCGTAAGATATTGAAGTAAACTGCGAATGTTGGGACCGAAATTGACTCATTCATTATACTTGACAGCATTTTTATTTTTGATTTCCATAGAATGTAATCGTCATTATCATATTGAAGATAGGAAAATATACTTAGATTTGGAAAATAATTAATATTTCATGTAAAGATGTGTATGTGTGTGTAAGAGCGAGAGACGCGTTTGACGTAATCGATGCAAAGAGAGATGGAGATCGAGATTTACCGGTTGCTTCGTAAAGAATTGTTTCATGTCCTGTTATCAGTGACCACACAAAGATAGCGCTCGATTCATCAATACAAAAGTATATGAACACAACAAAAGTTATAGAACACACAGAGTCATCTATGAGTCACTAGCTGAACTATCTATTGGTTGAAGAAAGACACTGTAAACACAAGACTCATAAGACTGCATCTGCCAAATGTTAATACATGCCAGCATGGCAGGTTCGGCGTTGCCAGTTGTACAATAAATCATTGTTTATGGGGCAATGTAGCGTTGCCGGTTTTGGAATTAATCGTAAACGACTCGATGAAAATTGGAAGCGCGAAAGTGATATATTAATAATAATGAATCAGATTTAAGAAAAAACTTTACAGATAAATGAGGTTGTATCGTTTCAAAGTGTGATCCCTCAATGTTACAAAGTATCTCAAAATACATCATTGAAAACAAACATGACGTCGAAATGTACAGGGTGCGTCAAAATATATTTAAGAAAAAACATGTCGGTTCAACAGAAGTCTAGCATTCCAACATGTCGGAAGTCTCGTATCTTTGTTAACCAAGTTACCATCATCAGGAGAAAGTGGAGATCCAAAAGTGTCGAGAGGTTAAGCATTGTGGACTCAACGTGAGGGCAATGGGGGAGCCAAGTATTCGACAATGACATTTCAAAATACGTGGTTTTCCGTGCGTTTACGACCGTTTTTCGTGCGTTTTCGACCGTTTTACGTGCGTTTACAGCGTTTTTCGTGCGCTTTCGACCGTTTTCCGTGCGTTTATTCGTTATCGTTTCATCGTTATTGTCGTAACGGTTTTTTGTGATTCAATATGACAGTCATTTATCATTTAACGCGTTTCGCTAACCAAGTTAGCATCATCAGGAAATGACTAACGTCCATGCTTTGTCATATGAAGATTCATTTAGCGAATTTTCAGATTCTTGAACGCAACCTTGTGGAACACCCAACCTAACTTCTGTTACAGAGTAGTGTCGGTCAGCCAATCAGAATGGAGAAATCAAATATTGCTCGATTGAAATTGAACTGGAGAATGAGGGTCGAATAATAATAATAATAGTCATAAAACATTAAAAGCTTGAAAGTGACGTAGTCAGCGTGGGAGGTGGTGGCGTGTGTGAGGATTTGTGGAAAATATTGAGTTATTACAAAAAATGATAGCGCAACTGTCAGAAGGGCTCTAAGTTGTATATTCGCTAATAATGATCGGATCGTCGCGTACAGCACGTCAAATGAAATTATAAGAAATGCAGAATTCATCGACAAAGAAAAAGCAAAGATGACGGAATATGTCAGAAAGGCACTAAGCCAAAAAACGACCACTTCCGGTCGTCCGATTCCGATGATTTTGACATCAATGGATTCGTTTAGATGTCGAAAAATATAGTTAATTATTTTACGAAGTCAAAAGGACCTTATAAACTAGGTTCATTATACTTGTCGCAACAGGTCGATGTGGGTACTCATTTCAAATGATTTCATTCGCTGATTATAAAAAGGTTGATATCGAGCGTCTAATGTTGAATAACAAAGGGAGAATTGCATATAAAAAGAAAAAAAACGTTGAAAAAAAACTTGAAATTCAATGTTATTAGAAGGAGCCCCAATGTTTTGGAGGCGAGGGATTCAAATTCACAAGACACGTTTTCACTATGACAACCTTACTGGCTAGGTTGGCGTGAAGTTGTGTGTAGTTGATGGTGGGGTGAAGATCAAAAGTGAATAAACTATTTCAAGCCTAAAGACTATGCGCGAAATGTCTAATAAAATACACGACTGCGATCGATCTGTCATTGATTATTATCTGACACGTTCAAAAATACCCGTAGTATTCCTCATGAAATTACAGTTCTCATTTATTCGATTCCTAAAATCATTCATTTTTAGTACAGGAGTATTCCTTATGACATAACAATTGTCAATTATTTGATTCCTGAAAGCATTCATATCTAATACAGGAGTTTTATATACAAGAGATGACCGCTTGAATGAAAATCTAGAGGATTTTGGTCCCTTCAATCACAGCGAAAAAATATGCATTTTTCAAGCCCTTTTTTTTTCAAATACCCATATGATTTGCAACGTAACGTGTTATGAAGAATTGTGTAGATTTAAGCGCATCTTCATCTCATCACGTGTCAGTTTGAAGAAATAACCGTACACAGATATTGGAAATTTTTATTTAGTCGAACATTTGAAATTTAATTAATCAAAAACTTTTTTCTGTGAAGAACAGAGATGTTTCACTTAGATATTGGTAAAAATGAGAAATCAGTCTACTTCGGTTGAATCATAATGATTCGTAATAGCGCCACCACGTGAAGGAGCAATATACACTAGTAATCATGGGCTAATCGTCTATATCCATAGCATTTGATGTTTGAGGGATAGAATAGTGACCCCAAGGAAGCGTATTGTGTGAATCTGGAATTATATAACGCTTATCATCTTCAGAGCTGAGGGCAATCTTGTATTGGGCGATGGAATGTACTTGATGTTTATCAGATCAAATTAAATTTTGGATGACAATCATATTCTTACAATTATCTAAGCAATTCACATAATCATCGAAAGTAATTTTATTCTCCACCACAGAAGATTTGACTTCCTTTGCCTTCTTGGTAACCCCCAAGTATGTGATGATTTGATTAATTTCATCCTCATCATAGCCATCATTTATCAACTGCTGGCGCTTCTTATTGATCTTATTTTTCGAATACGTCAGCAAGGAGGAGGATATCTGTTTTCATATATGAATCCACATATTGACCCAAAGTCTAACAATTGAAACTCTTCCACACATCCTGGGCTCGTTGATATAGTCTGCGGGGGCAGGGCTTATCTTCTAATTTGTTGTAGAAGGCATCAATAGGGGGCAAGCAAGCTTCATCAAATTCATCGTAAGAATCAATATAATCATAGGGCATGACTACTTTCTTAGTAAGTAATGCAACCAAGTCTTTGGGTAACAGAGAACTAAACCTCAACATTAGGAAACTCCGTCAAGTATGATGCTAACATATCCAGAGATGAATTCATAAAGCGGAAAGAATCGATGAATCGAAACTGCACTGAAGTATCATCCACATGTTTGGTGAAGGATATGTATCCAAAACATTAAGGCTCCGTCTAATAACATTGAATTTCAAGTTTTTTTTTCAAAGTTTTTTTTTCTTCATATGCAATTCTCCCGTTGTTATTCCACATTAGACGCTCGAATTAAACTTTTTATAATCAGCGAATGAGATCATTTGAAATGAGTACCCACATCGACCTGTTGCGACTAGAATAATGAAAATAGGTTATGAGGTCCTTTTGGCGTCGTAAAATGATAAACTATGTTTTTTGACATCTAAACGAATCCATTCATGTCAAAATCATCGGAATTGGACGACCGAAAGTGAAAACCGGAAGTGACCTGTTTTTGACGGATTCGAAACCTTCTCACTCTAAGGAATCCTAAAATATCATATGTTTCAGTATAGGATGATTTTTCCATTTTTTTGTCAACAAATTATGTGTTTTTGATAAAACTTCTGCAATTACATTACGCTCGTAGTTGTTCATAACCCAACAACTTTTAATTCCAAATATGTTCAATGATTTTCTTTGAATGTGCAATTCTTTCTATGCTATTTCACATTGGACGCTGTATACTTTTCATAATCTACAAATGAAATCATTTGAAATGAGTACCCACATCGGTCTGTTGCTGCTAGTATAATGAACCTAGTTTATAAGGTCCTTTTGACTTCGTAAAATGATTAACTATATTTTTTTGACATCTAAACGAATCCATTGATGTCAAAATCATCGGAATCGGACGACCGGAAGTGAAAACCGGAAGTGGTCGTTTTTTGATGGATTCGAAATCTTCTCACCCTAAGGAATCCAAATATATCATATGTTTCAGTATAAAATGATTTTTTCATTTTCTTTGTCAATAAATTCTGCCTTTTGAATCAAGCTTCTGCAATTGGAATAAACTTATGGTTGTTCATAACCCAACATTTTTCACTTCAAGTTTTTTCAGTGATTTTTGTTGAATTTGCAATTCTTCCTATGCTATTTCACATTAAGCGTTAGATATTATATTCGTTACGCCATCTTTGTTTGTTTCTTTCTCTGTCGGTACACTATGTATTCGTTTCGTTTCCACTTGATGTGCTGCACGTTGAGATTCAACTATCATTAACAAAGATTTGGCTTAGTGCCTTTCTGACATATTCCGTCATCTTTGCTTTTTCTTTGTCGATGAATTCTGCATTTTTTATAATTTCATTTGACGTGCTGTACGCGACGATCCGATCATTATTAGCGAATATACAACTTAGAGCCCTTCTGACAGTTGCACTATCATTTTTTGTAATAACTCATTAATTTCCACAAATCCTCACACACGCCACCACCTTCCACGCTGACTACGTCACTTTCAAGCTTTTAATGTTTTATGACTATTATTATTATAATTCGACCCTCATTCTCCAGTTCAATTTCATCTAGCACAATCAATCGAGCGATATTTGATTTCTCCATTCTGATTGGCTGACCGACACTACTCTGTAACAGAAGTTAGGTTGGGTGTTCCACAAGGTTGCGTTCAAGAATCTGAAAATTCGCTAAATGAATCTTCATATGACAAAGCATGGACGTTAGTCATTTCCTGATGATGCTAACTTGGTTAGCGAAACGCGTTAAATGATAAATGACTGTCATATTGAATCACAAAAAACCGTTACGACAATAACGATGAAACGATAACGAATAAACGCACGGAAAACGGACGAAAACGCACGAAAAACGATCATAAACGCACGAAAAACGATCGAAAACGCACGGAAAACCACGTATTTTTAAATGTCATTGTCGAATACTTGGCTCCCCATTGCCCTCACGTTGAGTCCACAATGCTTAACCTCTCGACACTTTTGGATCTCCTCTTTCTCCTGATGATGCTAACTTGGTTAACAAAGATACGAGACGTAGTGCCCTTTTGGCATGTTGGAATACTAGACTTCTGTTGAACCGACATGTTTTTTCTTAAATATATTTTGACGCACCCTGTACACTTCGACGTCATGTTTGTTTTCAATGATGTATTTTGAGATACCTTGTAACATTGAGGGATCACACTTTGAAACGATACAGCCTCATTTATCTGTAATGTTTTTTCTTAAATCTGATTCATTATTATTAATATATCACTTTCGCGCTTCCAATTTTCATCGAGTCGTTTACGATTAATTCCAAAACCGGCAACGCTACATTGCCCCATGTGAAGGCTGTGACGTAACGCATCGCTCTAGCCTCGCCATCGATGGTGACACGCAGGCGGCCGAGGACTGTGCTAACGCCTGCCCTCTCCGAGAGCACAATGACCACTGCCTGTTCGTATCGACATCTGTTATCGCATCCAGTTGGGAGGTAAGCTTGACGCATGTAGCTGAGAGGTGGGGTTGGCTATGACGTCTTGACAGGCCCGATCAGACTGTATTCAAGAAGTGGACGAGTGTTGGTTATGTCAGTTTACATCAAGTGAGTAAGTGAGAACGTATCATATAAAATGTATTCCTGTGACTGGTAAATCTTTCACACGTAGTGATAATCTTCGTCGGCATCAACTCCAGAGTTGCCAAGGAGAGCCTTCAGTGAAACGGATGAGAGTGGACAATGCAACACCAATGTATACTTGCAATTGTTGTAATGTGACAATTCCTACGACGCAAGTAAACTATCACCGAAGAACCATGAGTCATAAAAATAATGCATGTGTTCAATTGTCTGAAGGCGTTCTACTTGCAACGAATGCATTCAATTGCCGCATTGCTACATACAGGGTGGACAGTTTCATTGTATCCAGTGACTACATGTCATTTTCCAATGAGATTAGGCAGAAGGTCATCGAATTACTGGAATCGGCCATCAGGATTCATAAATGCGTCAAGGTGAACATGGAAGTTTTTGGAAATTATATTCTTCAGACTCAAGATTCGAGGGACACGAAGTCATTTAATTCCCAAAATAAAATAGTGGACCAATCTTCAGATTTGAATGCTGTTTTTGATGGATTCCGCGATGTAATTGTGGCTCAAACGACTGAATTCCAGGAACGTGAGTCAGGTATTCATTTTTTGTGAATTCCAACGAGATTGAGTAGTAATATTTATTTTTTTGTAATTTAGGTTGGACTTGTGAAAAAAGACTATTTCTCGAAGTCAACAATAATGAATACAATCAACTGGGAAGACGTTCATATGTGAATCTGCCCAAATGCATTGAATGGAGGAAAGCTGTCATGAATGTTCGTAACGAAGATCAACACTGTTTTGCTTGGGCTATAACATCAGCGTTATATCTTGCAAATGGTAAAGTGTCCGAAATTACATCATATCCACATTTTTCCAATGTTTTAGATGTCACGGGTATGGATTTTCCGGTTAAAGTTAATAATAAAAGTATTGAAAGATTTGAAGATAGGAATGATATTTCAATTAATGTTTACGGTTTAGAGAGTAAATTTGACAAGGGTAAAATAAAGTATGATGTGATTGGTCCATTGCGATACTCACAAAGAAGACTCCGGAGACATGTCAATTCATTACTCATAACTGATGACTCCCGGAATAGTCACTATTGTTGGATCGAAGATCTTTCAAGATTAGTTTCTAGGCAACTATCAGCTCATGATCATAAAAAATATTTTTGTGATGGATGTTTCATATATTTTTCCAACGAGAGATTGCTTTTACGTCATGATATGAATGATTGTAATCTCGTTAGTACTACAACACCAACCATCAATTTTAAGATCAATAAATATGGTCGGATGGTTGCGGAAAATAAATTAATGTTTGAAAATTTTGAGAGACAAATGAGGGTTCTATTTGTAGTATATGCTGATTTTGAATCAGTACCTGAACCGATTCACGTGAATGAGCCAAATCCTAAAAGTTCATACACAATTAAAACATTCGAACATGCTCCATATTCATTTGTTCATCTGATAAAATGTTCATATAATGATGATTTGTCAAGATACAGGGGTGTAGATGCAGCTCAGTAGTATGTGAGTAGCATTGAAGATGATTTGAAAAAGATATATGAAAATCATCTCAGATACCCTATACCAACGGATGCACAAACCCTCGAAAAAGATGAACAATTTGCTGCAGCCAGACCCAGAACTTGTGGTATATGTAATAAACCATTTATTGATGGTGAATTCAAAGTAAGAGATCATTGTCATTTTACAGGAAAGAAAAGATCGCATGCCGCTCATTCCAAATGTAATTTGAATTTCAAACTCCCTAATTTTGTACCTATTATTTTCCACAATTCAAGTGGGTATGATTGCAATTTATTCATAAAAGAATTGTATAGGAATAAAGAGAAAGTTAATGTCATCCCACAAACAAAAGAAAAATATATATCTTTCACTAAGCATCTCTTTACACACACCTATACCCATAAAGATGGTAAGGTTAACAAGAAATATCTCAAAATGAGATTTATCGATAGTTATAAATTTATGACTAATTTGTTGGAGAAGTTGGGTGCTAACTTGACCTCTGATCAATGTTTGGAGAAGCATAAACATTTCCCACAAATTGAGAAATTCAATTTGATGAGACAGAAAGGTGTATTTCCATATAGTTCCGTTGATCACATTGACAAATTGAATTATCCATCACTTTCAACAAGAAATCAGTTTTATGACAAACTCAGTTGTGAACATATATCAGAAGATGATTATGATAGGGCTAGAAATGTATGTATGTATGTATGCTTTTATGTAATATTTTTGAAAACTTTCGCACCACAAGTTTAGAGATTTATAACTTACATCCAGCCCATTATTACACTGCACCTGGATTATCTTGGGATGCTATGTTGAAGTAAACGAATATTAAATTGGAATGACTAACTGACATTGACATGATTCACTTTTTTTATGAATTCATGAAAACAAACATAAGTAGGTTTGATACATCCAATTGCAGTATAGTTAACCAATTCAATATTCCAGTAACAAGTTCAATCATGGGTAACTTCAAAGACGAATTTCCGAATGATCCAATCATGTGCTTTTATGGTACAGGTGCAAAAGCGTATTATGTGGAATCTGTTGATGGTAAATTTGAGAAAGCTAAAGGGGTGAAACGATCGGTTATAAAGAATGAATTGACATGTGAAGATTACCAAAAAATCGTGGAACATGGTGGTATGATATTCAGAAAGATGAATTCATTCAGAAGCGTGTTGCATGATATGTATACTGAATTGAAAAATAAAATTGCATTATCATACCACGACGATAAACAATTTATCATTCCGAATACTACCCACACTCTTCCTTGGGGTCATAATGATATTGAATTTTATCAAAACGATCCGAATGATAACATTCGGTGGCTAACTAATATTATTCAAGAATCACAAACTCAGGAGAGTCCACTGGATCAACTAATCAATTCATTGTCTGCCGAGATCAATTATTGGAATTCTATTCAATTCCGGAAAATCCAATATTGATATTCTTGTAGGTATTCATGAATGAAACTGTAATGTGATATTATTGTATTGTGTATGTATATGTATCACTTTGATGAATATAAAATGATGGAAAAAAATATTTGTTCTATTTCTGTTTTCCTAACCAATTACTGCAAAGTATATAGCATAATGTAAATGAAAGAATCATCGTAGGGTGCACAATGTCTAAAACGATAAATAAGTTTGATAGAAAAAGAAAGTGGGGTGGTAATGTCATTCGAGGTCCTCCCGGGAATGGATTTAAATTAACAAAAGATGGTCATTATGACATGCAAAGAAAAATATTGAAAAATACCCCTGTGAGGTGCCGTCGTTCACTCAACAACGGCACCTCACAGGATGGAGCACGACAACGGCATCCTAACGGATTATGGACTGCAGGTGCAATTTGTTACCGGTAGTGATGAAGCGGACCTATCTGACAACGAATATTCGGACCCTAACGATTGGTGGGTTGTCGTAGGCGAGCAACTAACTCTTTCGGTGAATTCCAGTGCACATAATTCACAGGTTTAGAATTGAATGTTTTCTCCATTTTCTCACGTTTGAGTGCTCCTCCAATTTCACTTCTACTTCTTATTGGATATTGTCGTGAGTCTAATAGAGGTTTGATAACATCACGAAATTTTTCAGAATTTGTGTATTAAAAACCATTCTTCAGATGATATTGTTTATATGGAGCATTCGTTATTTTCAATATTTTGGAATATACTTGACGAGTTTCTTCATTATCAACATCTTGCAGATTCTTCAAAAAGATCATATCATACAATTCTGGACTACCTGCGCATTCATATTTTTTCACCTCATTAGCACCCCAAAATGAAATGTTTCCATCTTTGAAATGTACCACTAGACTTCCCATTTTCAGCTTTTGTGTAATAGGATCCATACGTACACCAAATGTTCCATCATTCGCTGGATTTCTAGATTTAACATTATTCAAATGTTTCGCCAGAACATCTTCACGACTTTCATTCATAATAGGTGAGGAGTCATGATCCGAGGAATCGATGTGGGACGATGATGGTGTTTCGAATAGAGTTGTTCTCATATCGTTTTGAAGTGGGCTCGTGTCACTATTCACAGATGATACACTACCTAAAGATTATTTTCTTCCTACTGGAGTACTCATGGGATAATTTGAAGTAGATCGAACTTTTCCATTGTTTGACGATAATATTGATGATTTCGAAGTTGCGTTTGATGATAAAACATTCAATGGTTTCGTTATGGGCTCATACAATTTTTCAAGTGTCGTACGATTTTCAATATTATCATTCTTGATAGAGTTGAATTTCTGCCTGACAGCTTCTGTTGTCTCTACTAGTTGACGTTTCAAATTTATTTCACCGTTTTCATTTTCAGAATCAATTTTCGTATTCATAATGCTTTTTATAAATTATAGCTCAATTCGCTGATGAAGTGACCTCTACAATATTCAGTGATCGAATAAGTTTGAATAACAAGATCATGGATATATAAAACTATCGAATCCTTTGCGATATCTACCTTCATCTATTTTTCTGTCCTTATCAATGACTAGGAATCCATATTGGTCCTCCCAGCATTTAACACACATCAATTGGAATTGTTTGAATGTTACATCGGGTGATACATGATCTGAATAAATATGATGTAAATTCTTCTCATCTTGTTTGAACATTATGATGAAATTGGTATTGTCACGCACTAATTGTTTGGGTACCCGTGAATATGTCTGTGCGAGATATAAACAATCAACATCCTTATGACATCCCATACAGAAATATGATCTAATAATATCTTGCTTTTCACATATCACATCATCGAAAATGAAAACAGAATTAGGCTCAGCATCGGAGGGTTTCACTATTTCTGCATTATTGCTGAATGTATAAAAACCTAATCCTTTTATAGGTTTCAAAACATTTCGCAAGTACTGATATTGAGGTTGATTGAGTGATTTCGAATATAGATACACATTTCTAAATATCAGTCCTTGTGGATGTGTTAATAGCGATATCATTGCATTCGTCTTTCCACAATTTGAAGGTCCTATAATGAGTCCTCAAACTGATGATGGAAGTAGCGGACCATGCATGAATACCCTTTGTCTATTCAATCCACACCCGAATTTCTGATCTAGATTATCAACAGCAAACTTTTCTTTCTGTGCCGTGGTTGGAGACTATATAAATGTTATTAGCTTATTGATTTCAATGTGTACCATCAAACGATACGGACGTATTGAAAGTGATCGTAAAATCAAAAGAGGTTGTGGTTTTGTTGATGATTCAATAAACAAACTTCCTTTCGAATTACATCTTCTCGGAGGTTATCAATACTGTGGACCGGGTACAAAATTGAAACAACGTTTAGCTCGCAACGATCCTGGAATCAATAAATTAGATATTGAATACAAAAAACACGATATACAATATTCTAAACATCCATCCGATTTTGCAGCAAGACATTTAGCTAACAAAGAACTTGAATACAGCGCTTGGGATAGGGTTAAATCGAAGGACGCGAGTATTGGGGAAAGAGCAGCTGCATTACTTGTCACCTACATTATGAAAACAAAAAGACATATGGGCATAGGTTGTAGCAGCAATAAGAAAAAATGTAAGAGGAAACAAACGAAGAAAAATAAAAATAGAAAAGTTGCATTTGGTGCTGGGATAGTCCATAAAGTGCGAAATGTATTGAAGAAAGCTGGTGGGAATCAATTTGTGACGAATAATAGCAAAAAAGCTATCACTGTGGCATTGCAGGCGGCACGTAAATACCTCAAAGCTGCCGGTGGAAAGATGAAAATCCGCACACCACGCATAATTCATGTTCCCAAGATCGGTGGACTTTTGTCATTGATACCAATTTTTGCTGGACTATCCGCACTAGGGAGTTTAGCAGGAGCCGCTGCTGGTATTACCAAGGCCGTGAATTCAGCAAAAGCCAGCAGAGCAGCTTTAATGGAAGCCAATCGCCACAATAAAACCATGGAAGCTCTAGGAATGGGCAAACGCGGAAGTGGAATATACCTCAAGCCGTACCGTAAAAGTTTAGGACTATGTTTAAAACCATACAAAGCCACAAACAAAACAAAAAACTAATTGAACCCCTACCTCAGAGGCCTCTCACCGATCTCGATCTCAGTTATCATTCACAAAAAATGAAAATTCCACATTTTCCTGGTGTTTTTATGCGTGACAGATTGCTCTCTACAGGTCCAAGACAAAACGAGACAGCTATTGTTAATTTAGATGGAATAAGTGGACCAAAATGCAATTTGAGATACAACCGAGCGACCAGTTGCATGGGGGAAGGTTATCAGTTTTGATAACTACAAGAGTACCGATGCGAGGGAAAGTACCGCCATCCAACCACCTACCTCTTTGCTGCAAAGTGCGCAAATATTCTTTATGCCACCTATGTCAGAAATCCCGATGTAGGCGTTGTACAGGGGTATATCAGAATAATCAGGCAGCGGTAGACTGGAGACAGGTTCCATAGTTGAAAAATGGCCGGGAGTGAGAGTGTTGAGATCATCAATATCGGCGCTCATGGGCGTTAAGGGTCGCAAATTCAAGATGGATTCAATTATCGTTAACACGGTATAAAATTCTTCGTAGGTGAGGATTTGTTGGCCGATAACACGAGCCAAATGTGATTTAACGCTCTTTACTCCGGCTTCGCATAACCCATTGGAATGAGGTGCACTTGCCGGAGTATGAAAAACAATATTTTCGTGAGACGCTGAAGATTCGAGCAAACGGAGTAATTGACGCTGGGCACCTAAAAAATTTGTGCCACAGTCGCTATAAATATGGGATACACGTCCACGACGTGCAATAAACCTTTGCAAAGCTGCTAAAAAACTGTCAGTAGAGAGATCGCTGGCAAGTTCAAGATAAACCGCCTTGGTAGCGAAACAAACAAAAATAAATAAATATGATTTATACATTGAGAGAGAACTGAATTGATAGTTCTTTTTGGAGATATAATCCGAAATTTTTGCGACAGAAGGAAATGAGTCGTGCGAAAACCTGCATGAAAAAAGTCATGAAAATATTTGATCAAAAGTATAGTCAAACGACTTGAACGTGGAAGCAACATTGGATATTTGGCAGAGTGGGAAAGGAAGGCATGTTTCAGACGACCTCCAACACGTAAAATTTCCTCAGAATCCAAAAAAACTTGAAGTTTTCTCAAAGGTTTAGAAAAACGTTTACTTTCGATTTCTACAGAAAAATGGATACTTTGGACATGTCGAACAAGTCTAACAAGAGCGTTGTGGCGCTCGCAAGGCAAAATTGAGCTCAAGAATTTTTGAGAAGGTTTTTTTGAATTGTTGATAAAACGTAGCAAGTAAACTAAAACATTTTGTAGCGATCTGAAACAAGAATGCGTTTCTAATAAAATATCAATGACATGGTCAGTACTAGAGGTTAAAAATACTGGAATTGATTTTTACTCCTCCACCGGGGGTTCAAGGGGCAGAGAAGGCGAATTAGGCCATTCATCTTGTTTTTTTAAAGAAAGGCGGACCGGTGAACCACATAGAATGTGATAACATCTGACGGGGTAACAAACCTCTGGAAGCAGCATCCGCCGGATTATTGGTGGTATCTACGTAATACCAATGTTCAGTAGTGACTTTCTCCCTGATGAATTTCACACGATTTGATACAAATGTCTTCCAACGGTGTGGATGACCCTTAATCCAATATAACACTATTTGGGAGTCGGACCAACAGTAAACACGTTTCAGATTTAATTGGGGTGTAATAAGATAAATGATTGATGAAATCAGCTTCGTTAATAAAACGGCTGCACATAACTCCAAACGCGGAATAGTAATTTTCTTAGTTGGTGCAACTTTGGACTTTCCACATACGAAGCTAACATGATTCACTCCATTGGCATCAAAAGAACGCAGATAAATAACACAAGCATATCCTTTCTTAGATGCATCGCTAAATCCGTGAATTTCATAAGCGATTACTTGGGAGTTTGTGAGCATACGCGGAATTTTGAGACTGGATAAAACGGGTATATCAGTTTGATACTGATTCCAGATACGAATAATTTCATCATTGGGAATATCATCCCAACCTATACCGGACAACCATAGCTGTTGAATGAGATGTTTGCAAAAAAATGTAACTGGAGAAATGAATCCTAGGGGATCATATATGCGAGCTAATTTGAATACAATTGTTCATTTAGTACAAGGACGATTTGGAATTGCAGAGACAATGAAAGAAAAACAATCAGCAGAAGAATTCCAACGCAATCCCAAAATTTTCAGACAAGAATCGATATCTTCTGAAAACGTGTGCGGTTCGTTGGACAAATAAGAGGGAGGCAAATCAGAGAGCAAAGAAAGGTCATTGCTAGACCACTTTCGAAGTTCGTAGCCCCCTCTTCGTAATAAGGTAATAATTTCACTTTTGAGTTGGTGAGCCTTTTCAAAGGTAGGAATAGACATCACGAAGTCGTTAATATAGCAGGTGGAACTGAGTGCGAGTGAAGCGAGCGGAAAAGCACCATCCTCATCTTTAACTAATTGTTCAAGTGTTTTTAGCGCAAGAAAGGGCGAGCAGTTCATACCGTAAGTTACAGTACGAAGACGATAATCTTGTAGCGGTAATTTGGGATCAAATCTCCAAATGATTCTTTGAAAATCTCGATGAGAAGGATTAACAAGTATCATTCTATAGATTTTTGTCACATCCATACACAATACGTAAGGATGAATGCGGAAATTGACGATAATATTGAAAAGATTTTGTTGCAACTTTCGACCAGTGTATAAATTATCATTGAGCGATATTTGATTCGAAGACTTTGCTGAGGCATTGAATACCACTCGCAATTTTGTAGTCGTTCTATCGGGTTTCAAAACACAATGGTGTGGAATGTAATAACATGTGGATGGAATGTCCATACTAGAGATCAGCTCCATGTGATTAAGATCTAAATATTCTTTCATAAACGCAGAATATTGCTTGTATAACTCCAAGTTTTTGATTAAGCGGCGTTCTAATGATAAAAACCTAGTGACAGCAAGGTCACGAATACCTTGGTATTGGGCCGTTTCATTCTTCAAGGGCAATGCAACTATATATCGACCGGTTTCATCTCGAGTGACGTTGTCGACAAAACTTTTTTCGCAAGCACTATCATCAGAGGTATTGTGTGGAGTATCAGGAACAGACTCTACTTCCCAAAAAGATTTGAGAATTTTTTCTACATTGTTAGGCTCATAAGCCTCACAAAAAAATGAAGAAGTTATGGCAGGCGGGTGGTTATTGGTCTTTCCTATTAAAATATAACCTAAAACTGTATTCAGAGCATATGGTTCATAACACTTCCCAGATATTTTTCCATTCAATATGATCTGAGAGAAGACGTCTACCCGAGAAGAATATTAATATTCCCTGGACAATAAAATTTAGGAACAGTAAGTTGCAAATTCAAAATATGATTCCATGATTTGTATTCAATGCGGAAATTGAGAAGATTGTCAAATAGTTTATCAAGAATAATAGCATCAGTGTGGAATATCGGTTCATTTTTAAATGAGGGCTTGAACGAAAGAGAAACTTTTCCTTCAGAAGTCGAGGATTTCATCGAACCCAACGCTTTGACTTCAATAGAAAAGGCTTTTTTTGACAATCCCAATTGCATTACAACTCGTTTCGTGATAAACGAACTCATACTTCCACTATCAATTAAACAGCGAAAGGTTTGATAATTTCCTGAATTGTCGGAAATATCAATAAGAGCGGTTGCCAATAAAACATTATGAGATTTAGCAGTAACATTCAAAGCAGCGAGAATACTAGTAGCGGTAAGATGAGGAGAATTATCTTGATTGGCATTAATAATTTCCACAGTAGTTGTGGATGAAGTAGCACCACTTCCCCCCACAGCAGGATTTTTATCGAAATGTAGAAGAGTATGATGACTACGCGAAGAACATTTTTCACAACAAGCAGTCGATCGGCATTTATTCAAATCATGTAATCTACTCAAACAATTGAAGCATAGATGTTTGTTTTTACAAAAGTTATAACGCTCAGAAGGTAGTTTATTCGCGAAAGCCAGGCATGTATAAAGTGAATGACTCTCCTGACAGAATAAACAATTTGATGCAAGAGATTTATTCGCAAATAAAGACGTTATTCGAGCAGGAGAATTGTATGTTCTAGTATTGGATATGCCAATAGCTTTTCTCGATTAAATACGAGAAATTTTCAAAGTATCAAGAGTAACACAGCGGTCATTCAAAAATTCAACCAAAACTGAAAATGTTGGAACTTCGGATGAACAATATTTCATTTCAAACATGGTGACTGTATTATCGTCTAAACGTTTCAAAAGCATCATAACCAACATAAAATCCCATTCATCTGTGGGAAAATTCATAGATTTGAGAGAAGCTATATTTCCTTCGAATATATCTAATAATTTTCGGATTGAAGAAGAACAATCACCATTCACTCCTGAAGTTCCATCAATCTCATACCAAAGATCTTGGGCGCACAATCTCCGATTCGAATAACGTTTATTCAATGCATTGTATGCAATTTCATAATTTTCATCTGTTACTTTCAATGTCCTTACAATTCCTGAGGCCGGACCTTGCAAAGCAGAAATCAAATAATCGAATTTGTCCACATTCGATAAGGTATCATTATTGTGAATAACTGAGTTGAAATGATCGATAAAGGATGGAAAATTCTTATATTCACCGAAAAAATTTTTAAGTTCTATTTTTGGAAGCTTAACCTTAGAATAATTCGTACTCGTTTGAAGAAATGAAACAGGTGCCTGTGTGCTATCAACCACGTCATCAATGAATTCCATATAAACAGCCTTTACAGCGTAAAACTCTGCAAGAAACGCTTCTTTTACCGCGTCCTCTGGAGCGACATCTTCATCTGGAAGTGTAAGCAATGTACTGATAATACAATTATGCTGTTTTGTGAACTCGTCTTTTATCGAGTCCAACTCTTCGCATCTAACTTTGAATAAAGTTCGAATAGACTTATCAGTTTTAACCCTATCTGCAAGGGCTCTCAATACTGTAATTTCATTTATAGCAGAATTACAATGATTTTTGTATTTTTTAACCTTATCTATTTTGATATAGGAGCAAATAAACAAAGTGAATTCGAAAGGAATACCCAGGAAGTAACAGGTGAATAAAAAACGCGAGCAAAAAACGACAGCGGGAATTGAGGAATTCCAAAAAATATAAAAGCAGTTCAGCGATCGACGGAGCAATGGTATGTTGAGCGCAAGATAATTAATTGGTCATGCGCTGTAGATACGCTTCCACTTTTCAACGGAAGTACTGTTTGGCAAGAATATGAAAATAGAGATGAAAATTCAATTTTATGTTTATTAGAAATTATTATTTCGCTACGGAATTCACAAAATTATGCAGATTTGAGAGAGTCACTTTGAAATTAGCAATTTTCAGAATGAAATTCAAAAATGAGCGGTTCAAATTTTTTTTTTCTTTTCAATGATATAAAAAAAAATTCTTATAGAAAACTCTGACTCAACAGGAATGATTCTAATCGCGGCTCGAAGGACCATGTAACGGAACAGTAATAGGAACAGTAGGGACTTTATACTTAACAAAATATTAAAGTAAATCCCTCAAAGACGACTTACTTTGAGTGGATTGCGGCTGTCTCATCAGAGTCCTGAGATTGGTACCAGTTTTTGGAATCGAAGCTAATCCGTGTATCAAGAAGCACGATAATATGCGGGGTGATAAACATAAATATTATCAGCAAAAAATGGTTAATTCACAGTTGAACTGGGCAGTCGAGAATGGCGGACAATCAATCACATAGAAAAACAATGCAACAACAACAATGTTCGTCCCTTTTCATCGCTCCAACACACCAAAGAGGGCGCAATCATATTGAAGTCGTTTTGTGGGTACAGGGTGAGGCAAAATTGAGAAAATAAAAATGAGTATGTTAGCCGTTCCGCAACAGCTATACAGGAACCTTCTTAGATTCAGTTCAATCATAACCTCACAAAGTTGCCACAGTTCCAATTCATTATCCAAAAATTTGTTACGAACTTCTGCACCACTCCGATAGTTCTCAGCATCACGAAGACATAATTCAATTTGTTTTTCATCATAGCATACACTCATATCATAAACGCTTGCATGTTCGGCTCCATCACTCAACACCTTCAATTTAGACGACAAATGTTGAACCGATAATTTGAGATCTACAACATTGATCCAATCTTGACTTGCATACTGCATCCACATCTTTGAATGGTGGAACTGAAATCGAATAAAAAAACAATAAGCAACCTCCAACTTGTTTCCATGATATAATACTCACATTCCCATTTTACTTGTAGTTACAAAGTGAGTGTACTCAACTAAGTTAGTAATGTTTATATTTCCATATAATCATCATCTAATATATGAATATTATTAAAACAAAAAGAAATTCACTATAATTAGTATCATTATTGAATCATATTGAACTTGACTAGAATTCGCGTTTTCATAGCAGCAAAACTTTGTGGGCTATGACCTAAAGAAATTCACTATAAATAATTACAATTATTATTCAATCATATTGAATTTGACTAGAGATCGCGTTTTCATGCCAGCAAAACTTTGTGGGCTCTGTCCTAAATACGTCATCGTATATTTACCACCCGATGAATTGATACAAGTTATATCATCATCACTGAATTGCAACGAAATACGTTTTGGGAGCCATGTTTTAAATAATTTATCATTGCTTACATCTTCCAAAGTTAATAAAATTGATTTACCAAATCGTGTAGAATAAGTTGACATATTTTCAATTATGTACACTTCATCAATTGACAATGATGATAAGGTCTTTTGCTCAAGTATTTCAACCTCCTGTACAATCAAATTAATAATTTTATTCAAGTCTACTTTTGAAACGGACATGATGAAAATATGTATGAAAATATAAACAATTTCCAACAGACAAATACACTCACCGTCTTCCTTCTATTACGAACTGAATAACACTCTACCAATTGCTAACTGCTGCAGATATATTCGTCTACTGATTTCATAGTGTGCCAGGCATTTTTTTATATTGAACAGTTCGAGTCACCCCCACCATGAAATCGTGAAAGGTTCACATTGCTAGTTGCTACCCACTAGAGATGCCTGACGTCACAGCCAAGCCCACCTCCCAACTGAATGCGATATCGATACGAACAGGCAATGGTCGTTGCGCTCTCGTAGAGGGCAGACGTTAACACAATCCTCGGCCGCCTGCGTGTCACCATCGATAGCGAGGCTAGAGCGATGCATTACGTCACAGCCTTTACTGTATCGAGAGAGGTGAGGGCACACCGATGAATACGCATTACTCAGCCGCATGCTGTGGAGTGAACATCTCCGTCTCCTACCGTTGAATGGTTGCTGCTATGACGTCACACCACTACTAACTTGATGGGCTCACACCGATGGAACATTCATTACTTGAAGGATCTTAGAAGTATGCAGACGTATGTTTGTACACAGACACGCACATGATAAATCCTATACCGTGCATTTTACCGTGTATGCAATCTATTCTTCAATAAACAATATCTTCACCTGACAAATTCCAATGTGTACCTTGTACAAAAAAGTTTGTACTCAGACACATGAAGGATAATCTGACTCAAGGTCAACCCACCCTCCACACCCCAACCCTCCTCCACCCCCACTCTAATTACACCATTACGTCGTTAATGAGGTCATAGGGGTGGGGGTAGGCATGAGTCGTACATGTCGTTCAAGGTCACCCTAATCACACCATTACGTCTTTAATGACGTCATAGTGGGGGGGGAGGCATGAGTTGGTCTAGGTCATTCACCCCACGTGACGTCATAGTGTAGGGGGAGGCTTAGAACCGGTTTTTTTGGTTGTAGAGGTGGTACCCCACCAACGGTCGAGTGGTGGGAATGTGAGATTATAATCCAGTGGTGGGGGTGTCCAGTGGTGGAGGTGTGTAGTGGTGTGGTGTCAAGTGGTGGAGGACCGCATCGAGAGAGGTAAGGACACATCGATGAAAACGCATTACTCAGCCACACGCCGTGGAGTGCACATCTCTCTCTCTCTCCTAGCGTATAACGGTTGCTGCTGTGACATTACACCACTAACTTGGTGGGCTCACACCGATGGATCATTCATTACTTGGAGGATCTTCGAAGTATGCAGACGTATGTTTGTACATAGACAAGCAAATGATGAAACCCTGTACCGTGAATTCACACACACACACACACAAACCAAATGTAGGTACGTCATTATGTCACGCATACAAAATCTCATATGAAAAACATTCTGAATGATTCGTGCACCAGACACTTCAAGGTTATATCGCCTTGATGTTGTTGGGGGGGGGGGCGCCATGAGTCGGACATGTCGTTCAAGGTCACCCTAATTACACCATTACGTCGCAATGACGTCATAGTGGTGTGGGAAGACATGAGTCGGTCTAGGTCATTCACCCCACGTGACGTCATAGTGGTGGGGGGAGGCCCAGAACCGGCTGTAATCTACTACTCGAATTGTTACACATTGGGAATCTATATGGGGAGAAATGGGCGCCAACGCTTTGATAGCTCGCCCTGATTTCAAAACATTATCCATAATTGCAGAAGACTTTGTAGTCATACATATGGATAAAGTTAAGGTTTGTTACAACAAACCATTGTATCTGGGGTTTAGTATATTGGATATGTCGAAAACTGTCATTTACGACTTTTTCTATGATGTTATTAAAAACATTTCGAATCACGTTCTTCTCTTCTCTACACCGAAACAGACTCCTCGATTTTGAAAATAATGACAGACAATTTTTATGAATTTATCATTGAGAATGTTGATAAATTTGACACTTCCAACTACGCGTTGAATAATAAGTTCCATGTGCCAGTTAAGAAGTCGGTGATTGGAAATATGAAAGATGAACTTCCTAATGATCCTATAATCAATTTTCATGGGACTGGATCAGAAGCAAATCACATCCAAAGTGTGTCAAATGAAATTAAAAGAGATGAATGTGTTCAGAAATGATTTACATGATATTTATACTTTGATATGTAATAAAGTCGCTCTGTCGCATAACGATGATAAAAGATTCATAATTCCGAATACTACCAAAACATTACTTTGGGGTCATTCCGATATTGAATTTTATCAAACAAGCTTCCAACAGAATCTGAGATTTCTTTTGGAAGTAATGAAAGATTTCAACAATACTATCGATGGAAACGTAGATCTCCTTATTGCATTATTGGAAGAGCAATCGAGTAATTGAATTTTATAAATCTAATTTTTGCTTTTAACAATTTGGAAAAGTCATACTTGACGAAAAGAATCGATCAAATCGTTATTGGTGTCACTATAAATTAGAATTGAAATTTCATTTTCATAAGTGATTGAGTCACAATTAGTTTAACGCGAGTATATGATTTACAAAAAAATTCAATGATTATATTTCAGTCCAAAACTGGCAATTGCGCGTATTCGGCATTTTTGGGAAAAAGGATGTTCAGTATCTAAGTTTTGTAACTTTGTGGGTAGAAAATATCGATATCCAAACAAAAATTTATGATTATATGTCTCTGAAGTCTAGACAGTTTCATCATTTTTATTGAAGGGAAGCGAGAAGATGTTTGGTTATTTGGAGAAAAAATATTTTATCAGAAATACCCTCGAAGAGTCCATCAGGACATTCAGGAACTTTTATAGTGTGTCTAGACAATATTATTTTATTGAAGGGATGCAAGAGGTTGTTTGGTTAGCACGTTCAGGAGTGCATTGGCATATTTGAGGTAGAAACTATTGAAATGTCCATTAGGACATTCGGGAAGTTTTATAGGGTGATAAAGACGAAATTCTAATAATTTTGTGAGTATATGACCCTGCACTCTGGACAATTAGTTTCTACCAACAATAAACTTCTACTACCGTTTTCTTCCATTTTTTATTTTGTATCGTTGGGACAAATCATAAGACTCGAATTCAACCCCCCACCAGAAAGGGCTGACATTTCCAAACACTAGAACATAATCAGAAGGGACAACACATCATTCTGTTGTAGTATCTCTTACCCATCAAACTAACTTGCAGTGACACAGTCAAGTCAAGTGATATAGTTGACTCAAGCAACCCAATATTCATTAACGATTCTTAGCAGTTGAAGTTATCTCAATGTAAGTACAGTGTACTATATTATTCATTTCGAATTGAAAGGGTTATATTTTTAGGAGTGTTTAGTTTTTTGAATTTCTAATTTGTATTCAATTCAGTGTTCATATAAAATTATCTGTTCCGAAAGTTTTTTTTTGTGTAAATCAACTGATTTTCATGAAAGTAGATGTTTTCGAAAGAGAGTTTTTATTTATACGTAATATAACCTTGAATATTCTGAACAGAATTTGAATGTTTTTGAACGGAAGTTGAGATGTGCGATGTTATATGAAATTCTTTTCTGAAATTGATTCCTTCTTTTCAGTTTCTACAATTCTTTTTTGTATAATTCAGTGTTCATATAAAATTATCTGTTCATATTTTTTTTCATGTAATTCATTGTTTTCTATGGAAGTAGTTGTTTTAATGTAAACGTAATACAACTTTGAAAAGTGTGAAACAAGTTTGAAGTATTCTAAAAGGACATTGAGATTTTGATGACGTTATATGGAATTCTTTTTTGAAATTGATTCCTTCTTTTCAGTTCAATAAAGCAACCAGGTGAAGCAACTCCATCAACGCCTTCAAATCTTAGCAGCTGAAAATTCATCTCGATGTAAGTACAACCTACTATATTATTCATATCAAACTG
>NW_019293914.1:0-30279 GCF_000500325.1 Leptinotarsa decemlineata
AAATTTTTTTCTTGAATGATATAAAAAAATTCTTATAGAAAACTCTGACTTAACAGGAATGATTCTAATCCGGCTCGAAGGACCATGTAACGGAACGGTAATAGGAACAGTAGGGACTGTATACCGTTATGATATTTAACAAAATGTTAAATTAAATCCCTCAAAGACGACTTACCTTGAGTGGATTGCGGCTGTCTCATCAGAGTCCTGAGATTGCTACCAGTTTTTGGAATCGAAGCTAATCCGTGTATTAAGAAGCACGATATTATGCGGTGTGATAAACATAAATATTATCAGCAAAAAAACGAATAATTCACTGTTGAACTGGGCAGTCGAGAATGGCGGACAATCAACCACACAAAAACAATGCAACAACAACAATGTTCGTCCCTTTTCATCGCTCCAACACACCACAGAGGGCGCAATCATATTGAAGTCGTTTTGAGGGTACAGGGTGAGGCAAAATTAAGAAAATAAAAATGAGTATGTTAGCCGTTCCGCAACACCTGGTTACCAACAAACAGTATTGTTATCAGCTCACGCGTTTTATTTAAAGTCAAATTTAAAGTTCTTGCTGGTATTTAATGTCTTGCATAATGTAGAACAATAGTAAGGAATTTTGTGTTCCTGACGACATTGAAGAGGCTGCAAAAAAAATTTCACTTGAATTGTTACCAAAAAAATTGGCTCAGCAGTACGATATCCCACATTCTAATTTTTTTAGCTGGTGTAGACTAAAAAATGTCGAAGAAAACTTCAGCAAAATGGTCATATTGGTTTATGTATACTATTCTGTATAGATTAGGTATATTCTGTCCTAGTTTTTTCATAAAATTTTTCCAGGAGTATACAGCTAACCAACACATCGACAGCTATGTTTTCATTTGAATGACTTGAATATCAAAACCATGTAATAATATGCAAATGCCTTGACGGCAGGAGGCACATTACCTAGTCGTTTTTTAATAAAGTATATGTTTCTGGGCGAGCGTTAACCCGCTAACATCGCGGGGGGTGCGTCTGTCTGGAGTAACTTTGATACTCTACCATTAAGACTAGGCATGTAAATAGTTGAATTTATTGAAAAAAAATTTTGCTTTTGCTCTTTGCTTTGTATAGACTAGGCAGTAGTCAAATGTCCCTCGAAGTAGTTGAAGCCAGAAGTTGTACCATCCACTCCATTCAGGTACCTCTCCAGAAGGACCACCCTCCCAATCCTCATGACCAGGTACAATCCGGAAGGACGAGTAGGGAGAGTAGTTCATCTTGAGTGGTTGAAACGGCCTGAAAAGTTGAACAATCTTCCTTTCGTCTTCACCAAGAAAGAAATGGAGAAACAAAAATCCTGTATCCTCATAACCAGGTATAATCCGGAGAGACGATTGGAGCAGGAAAATAATCCATCATTGAAACATCTCGTTGAGGAAATTTCATGGAAATGATTTCGTTCTGAGACCTCAAATGGCAGACAAGGCCAAAGCAGTAACTGCCACCAGCAAAATAAAGGAACTCAAAAGGAACATTCAAGGGTAACTCTATTCAGTTGGGGTGGGTTCTTCAGAGATCCCTCCCCTATAAAACCTTTCAAAAAAACGAAAAAATCAAAAATATGGATACCAAAAAAAGCAAAAAATCACCTCGTACCGAAGTTAAATGCCGGTCCTAATAGGAACAAACAAAAATATGGTCACTTGACATAGTGCCCAATATCTCAGGAACATTCAAAGCTGCTCATACTCCCGTACGAGCAGCCTGGGTTCAGCAAAAAAACACGAAATACAGACTGCCCTTTCGAAAGTAATTGACGATCTTGCGAGATTCAGAGATCAATCAAAAGTCGCCAGTTTAGTACTGCTTGATCAAAGTAAAGCTTTCGATTTAGTTGATATCGATTTACTCATCAGCAAGCTCAAGTTCTTAGGATTCGATCAAATTTCTCTAAATGGATGATCAGCTATCTCACAGGCCAATCACAGAGGGGTCACACTAGATGATTACTCATGGTCATCCCTAAAAGAAACAATCTCAGGTGTACCGCAGGGAAGTATTTTAGAACCCTTGATGTTTCCAGTGTTTATTTTTGATTACCCCACTTTCTTATCTTTCTATATGCAGATGATATACAGTTATATTTGTCTTCACCGATACAGAAAGTTGCGTGGTCAGTATAAACACGCTTTGGCCTTATGCATAGGGTATCAAAGACAAATAGTAGAAAATCAGTGTAACTTCAGGCTCACACTCGATAACGCAGACATTGACTGGGTAGACAGTGCTAAAATTCTTGGCGTAACCATAGGAAGCTCTTTTTCTTCGTTTCGCCAGGAGCTGAAAACTCCATGACAAATATAATTTCGCTCTGGTGGTCGAGAAGAACTATATCAGGCTTATTAGCTTGTATGAGCTTGAGGGTGAGAAACGAATAGTTCCAATAAATTTGGCACTTCTTGTTCCCCACAACGGATTCAATATCCCCCGGAGCGTAGGCCTATATCGGTGTCTCGTCAATACCGTAAGAGTGCCGTAGATGGTAATATAATACTCTATGTCGATGTATATAGGCCGAGACCGCATATCTGGACATGCTGATGGCAAGTGCTTTAGGGTCTAGTGCGCCTCGCGGCAGGCCATGCATCTTGTGTAAGGAATCTCTATACCCATCACGTGACTTCCGGTAGATTAAGGCGTTGAAGACACTATCCTGGCAAGCCATGATGAAACCTTCAGCTCAACTATCGAATCCTTTGCGATATATACCTTAATCTATTTTTCTGTCCTCATCAACGACTAGAAATTCATATTGGTCCTCCCAGCATTTAACAAACATCAATTGGAATTGCTTGAATGTTATATCGGGTGAAACATGATCTGAATAAATGTGGTGTAAATTCGTCTCAAGTTGTTTGAACATTATGATGAAATTGGTATTGCCGTGAATATGTCTGTGTGAGATAAAAACAATCAACATCCTTATGACATCCCATACAGAAATATGATCTAATAATGTCCTGCTTTTCACACATCACATCGTCGAAAATGAAAACAGAATTAGGCTTAGCGTCCGAGGATTCCACTATTTCTGCATTATTGTCTAATCCTTTTATAGGTTCCAAAACATTTCGCAAGTACTGATATTTAGGTTGATTGAGTGATTTCGAATAGAGATACACATTTCTAAATCTCAGTCCTTGTGAATGTGTTGATAGAAATATAATTGCATTCGTCTTTCCACAATTTGGAGGTCCTATAATGAGTTCTGGACTTGATGATGGAAGTAAAGGACCATGTCTGAATACCCTTTGTCCATTCAATCCACACCTAAATTTCTCATCTAGATTATCTACAGCAAACTTTTCTTTCTGTTTTACACTGCGCATCGTGCCGTGGTTGGAGACTATATAAATGTTATCAGCCAATTCATTTCAATGTGTACCATCAAATGATACGGACGTATTGAAAGTGATCGTAAAATTAAAAGAGGTTGTGGTTTGTTGTTGATTTAATAAACATTCTTCCTTTTGAATTACATATACCCGGAGGTTATCTATACTATGGACCGGGTACAAAACTGAAACAACGTTTAGCTCGCAACGATCCTGGAATCAATAAATTAGATATTGAATGCAAAAAACACGATATTCGATATTCTAAGCATCCATCCGATCTTGAAGCAAGACATTTAGCCGACAAAGAACTTGAATACAGCGCTTGGGATTGGGTTAAATCAAAGGACGCGAGTATTGGGGAAAGAGCAGCTGCCTCACTTGTCACCAACATTATGAAAGCAAAAAGACATATGGGCATGGATTGTAGCACCAATAAGAAAAAAAGTAAGAGAAAACAAACAAAGAAAAATAAAATTAAAAAAGTTGCATTTGGTGGTGGGATAGTCCATGAAGTGCGAAATGTATTAAAGAAAGCTGGTAGGGATAAATTTGTGAGGGATAATAGCAAAAAAGCTATCACTGTGGCATTGCAGGCGGCACGTAAATACCTCAAAGCTGCCGGTGGGGAGAAGAAAATCCGCACACCACGTATAATTCCACATCGGTGAACTTTTGCAATTGATACCAATTTTTGCTGGACTATCCGCACTAGGGAGTTTAGCGGAAGCCACTGCTGGTATTACCAAGGCCATGAATTCAGCAAAAGCTAGCAGAGCGGCTTTAATGGAAGCCAATCGCCACAATAAAACCATGAAGGCTGTAGCATTGGGCAAACGCGAAAGTGGAATATACCTTAAACCGTACCGTAGAGGTTTAGGACTATAATTAAAACCATACAAACCCACGAGCAAAACGAAAAACTAATTGATCCCCTACCTCAGAGGCCTCTCACCAATATCGATCTTAGTTATTATGCACAAAAAATTGAAATTCTATATTTTTGTGGTGTGTTTTTGCGTGACAGATTACCCTCTTCATGTCCAAGACTAAACGAGACAGCTATTGTCAATTTAGATGGAATAAGTGGACCAGGAACACATTGGGTGGCATATAAAAAATGTGGGAAAGGAGTTGCATATTTCGATAGTTTTGGAGATCTACCCCCACTATTGCGATTGACTCGATTCTTTCGAAAATGTTCGAATGTAGAAATCAAATATAACTATGAACGTTGGCAGAAATTTAATACAGTTCTCTGTGGTCACTTGTGCTTACAGTTTCTCTCTGAATAATTTTCCAAATAAAAATGGATATAACACCAAAACTGGATCAGGAGGCTATCAAGGGAATGGGGTTTTCACTTAGGATGTTTTCAAAATATGGTACCTTGAAAGAAATGTATGAGGAGATGCTTGCAACTATGCCCAAGAAAGTGATACTTGCATGTGTTGCACATGAGATTGCATATGTTTGGGAAAAGTTACCCACAAGATGACATCGACATAATGAAAAATAGATATTGTTACGAACACTACCCCGATGAAAATTTTGATTCGGATGTGACTGATGATCCTATACCTCAAAAATCTGTATTTTGTATTTATAATATAGAGGATATGTATATCGGTATCAATAAAAATGATATTTATTACAATACAACACCTTTGAAAAAGTGTAAATTGTATCAAATGTGTTGTTGCTGTGCACAACAATAAATTGAAATGTGTTTTAAAATATTCATCAGTCATGTCACGAAAGTTCGAGCTACAAGCTGTCGGGAGTGCGGATTTTTTTCCACCTATTGAATTGGATAGGAACAGTCGTTATGGATTAGGACTTTTGGGATTCTATGGATGCAATACAATCAATAATTCAACTGAGGCTAATAATTCGATGAGTTTCAGAATCAGTAATGACAACTCTTCGATACTCCAAAAGTACACAATTGAAATTACATGTGGTACTGACGAATTAGAAGAGATCAATGCCGTCATACAGAAACATATCATGTTCAGATTGTTTCATGATAAAAAACCAAATGATATCGATGCAGATGATATTTTCTATCTACACGCCAATAATAATACATTCAAATGTGAAATGCGATCTAAATTTGAAATCTGACACATCCAAATTCTATAGCAGAAATGATGGGGTATCGATTTTGGAAGTGAAGAAGAGATTTTCATTATTTTGGAATTGGAGAAAATCGAATATCTATTGTTACGGGTTTTATTTATAAAAGACAAAATCGTATTGAACAATCCCAAATCAAAACGAGCTGCACCTTCAAAAAGAAAAGTGTGCATAAAAAGAAGCTCATTCCACAAGTGTATACTAAATAGTTAGCACATCACGCTCTGTCTGTGAGTGATCTTAAATTTTTGAAATCGATTGGATTGAAAGTGAGAAAATAACAATGGTGCTCGGAATAAACAGTGAAAAGTTGAAAATATTCGATGAACCAGTGATCAATCAACCTCTCATAAGCTTACATGAGCACACATTTGAACCCTATGGATCACCGCTATTCAGGAATCCAGATGAAATCAGAATTGCAACCAATAATCAAGATGTTATACCAGATATTGCCAAACGCTTCATTTACATAGAAGGTAAATTCACCCCTAAAGACGAAGCGAAAACATGCTACAGTCATGTATTTAGTGGAAAACTACCACTGAAATATCTGATGGGTTTTGCTGAAGATTACAACAAAAGTATTTTGAATGCTAAACAGGAGTTGATTTTGATTATCGCTCGATCATTCAAAAACTCATATATAGGTGAGGTTGATGCTGATTTGGAAATGAATAAAATCGAATGGATAATAAGACATATTGTCTTATGTCCATATGATAAACACAAGCCCAAACTTTCGAGTAGAATAAACAAAAGCGTTCTGAAACCAAAATCAAGTTTGATTATCGTATGTGGGACCTCTATGAACTACCATCATTACGTGGGACTTCTTCAGACATATGGGCAATTAAATCAGCTAACGCTCTGGAAACTCCTCATTTTGTCATCATCGCATTCCAAAATACTACCACATCTGAAGATAGAACACACGATTTTACAAAATTCACAACTGCTGATATCAATAGTATTCGGGTATGCTTGAATTCTGAAGTTTATCAATATGAGAGTTGGGATTTGAATTTCGATAAAAAACTTGATGCTGCTTCTTATTATGCTTTTGAGAGTTTCCAGCGAGGTTATTATGATGAAGATATGAGTGAACCTCTGATGGACATTGGACAATTCAGAGATAATCTACTATCCATTATCTATTGTTCCCATCAACCGAATGCAACAAAATCATCAACTATTGATATAAAGATTGAGTTTGAGACGAGGAAGACCAAGTTTCCAGACAACACTAAAGTATATGCATTAATTTTGCATGATACAATTTTAACATACAATGCATTGGATGGTTCAGTTCATAGCAGATATTGACACTTTTTTTCACTCTATCATGTACTGTTTTATGATCTTTTTTTTCATTTGTAACTGACTTAAATCGTGTATTGTATTTTTTTCCTGATTCATATATATCATATTTATTGTTTTGTAATCATTTTCAATTGTATATAATGGGATTTAAATAAATAAAACATGAAAATAATACATAGTTTTTTATTTTACATTATTTATGATTTACAGGAACATACAGACTAACTTAAATAACTTTTTCTCATAGTCATCATTTTCGCGACCATCTTCAATTTTCTCTCGATTTTCATCATTCAATTCAAAGTGATGAATAATCCATTCTGGTGAGTATGGTTGGAGACTATACAGGAATCTTCTCAGGTTCAGTTCAATCATAACCTCACAAAGTTGACACAATTCCAATTCATTATCCAAAAATTTGTTACAAACTTCTGCACCACTCCGATAGTTCTCAGCATCACGAAGACATTATTCGATTTGTTTTCCATCATACCATACACTCATATCATAATTGCTTGCATGTTCGGCTCCATCACCCAACACCTTCAATTCAGACGACAAATGTTGAACCGATGATTTGAGATCTGCAACATAGATCCAATCTTGACTTGCATACTGCATCCACATTATTGAATGGTGGAACTGAAATCGAATAAAAAACAATAAGCAACCTCCAACTTGTTTCCATGATATAATACTCACAGTCCCATTTTACTTGTAGTTATAAAGTTAGTGTATTCAACTAAGTTAGTGATGTTTATATTTCCATAAAATGATAATGTAAATCATCTAATATATGAATATCATTAAAACAAAAAGAAATTCACTATAAATAATTACTATTATCATTCAATCATATTGAATTTGACTAGAGATCGCGTTTTCATGCCTGCAAAACTTTGCGGGCTCTGTTGTAGAATAAGTTGACATATTCTTAATTATGTACACTTCATCAATTGGCAATGATGATAAGGCCTTTTGCTTTAGTATTTCAACCTCCTGTACAATCAAATCATTGATTTTATTTAAGTCTACTTTTGAAACGGACATGATGAAAATATGTATGAAAATATCAACAATTTCCAACAGAAAAATACACTCACCATCTTCCTTCTATTACGAACTGAATAACACTCTACCAATTGCCAACTGCAGCAGATATATTCGTCTACTGATTTAATAGTGTGCCAGGCAATTCTTTTATGTTAAACAGCGCGAGTCAACCCCACCATGAAACCGTGCTACATTTCAAAAAGGTTCACACTGCTAGTTGCTACCCACTAGAGATGCCTGACGTCAAAGCGAAGCCCATTTCCCAACTGGACGCGTTAACAGAAGTCGATACGAACAGACAGTGGTCGTTGCGCCATCGTAGAAGACAGACGCTAACACAATTCTCACCGCCTGCGCGTCACCATCGACAGCGAGGGTAGAGTTATACGTCATACATCATAGCCTTCACCGCACCGAGAGAGGTGAGGGCACACCAATGCATACGCATTACTCAGCCACACGCTGTGGAGTGAACATCTCGCTCTCCTACCGTTGAACGGTTGAGCTGTGACGTCACACCACTACATTCTGAATGATTCATGCACCAGACACTTAAAGGTCATATCGCCGCTTAGAACCGGCTCAAATCTCCTACTGTGGCCTAAGTCAGATGACACCCTGTGAAGAATATTCATGGATATATTCTGATAGCCCACATCGAGTGCTAATAGCAAAATGTGGACAGATTATTAATATGTCTGCGAATAAATGAGATATAGGCAAAAACATTATTTGAGAATTTTTGGTTTTTCCTGTATATCTCCAGGACCGAAAGAGCTGTGTTCGATTTTTTTTTATCATTGAATAGGTCTCTAAAATACGCAATATCGTTTACGAGATTGCATACGAGAAAGCCATGTGGTTGCAGACCACAGAGCGAGATAAAAACAATTGACAGCGACAACTGTCCTGTGATTCAATTTGAAAGATCGTTCGTTTGTAAGTTTATGTTTCAGTGTGGAACAAAAGTGCAAGTGTGATCAGAGTCAACTGTTGTTACATGAGATTATTAATAAGAAAACCCAATGTCAAAAACATGAAAAATTAATTATTGAAAGGAAGTAAAGCCCTGCCTCAGGGAAGTTGTATATGTATGTCTAAAAACATGACAATTTATTATTAAAATTAGGTAAAACCCTGCCTTAGGGAAGTTGTATATTCGTTATATTCTATTTAAAAAAATTATTTATCATGAGTTAAGTTATTGAGAATTCAGCATTGTTACTAATTTGAAAATCATGTAGACTTTCATCAATGTTGAGTAAGAAGGCATAAATATCGCTGAGGTGATCAATGTCTGATCTTTTATTAAGACATTTATCTGATTGTAATATAAATTACATTTTCAAAAACAACCTTTCAGATGTATTTCTTTCAATTGCTAAGATTTTAGTTGAATTGTAGTCCATGTTGTGACCTTCTTTAAAAACGTGATTGCTAAGAGCACATCTCTCAGGATATTTTCTACTATCACTTTTGTGTGAAGTGATTCTATCTTTGAGTAGTTGTCAAGACTCTGTCCTAACGGTAACCATTTATTTATTTTTGGTAGGTTGGGCAGGCCACGGAATAGCAAACCCGCCTATGAGCCCTTCGCGACAGCGCGGAGTGGGGTGTGCTAGTGAAGAGCGAGCGCCAGTACGAGACAATTCCAAGGCAAAACAACATCGATGCATACCAAAAAATAATTTGTTTTTTTGGCAATTTAAGCATTGTATTTTGTGCGATTTATTTTGGTCATTTTTAGTAGAATAAACACGTTACAAGTAATTGTGTTTAAAATCCAGGGAAACATCCCAAACAGTAGTCTTGACGTTTGACCAATATATTAATTACTTCAATTGAAACATGGTATGGAATGAACTGAGTGAGATTGAAAGTTTCAAGAAGTATCTTTAAGTTTTTAAAATGATTAATTCATGGTTGAAATGGTTTTGAATGCTATTTTGATATATAAAGTATTAAAGATTCAGCATAGCTTGGGTGTCATATCACTAGTATATGGTAAGGAGGTGAAGACTATAGGAACTGGAGGTGGATCCGTCCCAATTGTGATATTATTTGATCGTAAAGGATTTCTATCCAACTGGTTGTTATTATCAACTTGAACGTCAATGGATGACGTACTAAATACGATCTTCTTAAGTAGAGGATCTGGGTAAGAGTTATTGGTGAAAATACTTTCCCAATTATTATTATATGACTTCGAGGAAAAGAAGATAAAGGTCTCGAGTAGGAATGGTTATGGAAAAATTCGGGAATATTAAACAGAGATCAGATCAATCAGGGGACGGTACAAGGAAGGAGTGTTAGGAACAGTTTTTCGGACTTGGGAATACCAAGGAGTCGGTTAATTGGGACAGTGGCGATCGGACAGTTGCGGAAGAGGGTTGCGAAACGGTCGCGAAAGTCAGTTGCGGAAGAGAGTTGCAAAAAGGCATTTTGCGAACGGGGATTTTGCCAAAGAGGAGTTGCGAGAATATTCCTTTGCGATCGAGAGTTAATTGGGACTGTGGCTATCGAAAACTTGTGGAAGGGGGTCGCGAAAAGGTCGCGAAAGTCAGTAGCGGAAGAGGGTGGCAAAAAGGGATTTTACGAAAGGGGATTTTGCGATAGAGGAGAGGCAAAAAGAGTACTTGACTTAAGAGAGTTGTGAAAGTTAATTGGGGGACAGTAGCGGAAGAGAGTTACGGGAAGTCGGTCGCGAAAGTGAATTGCGATAGAGAAGTTGCGAAAGTCAGTTGAAAAGTCAGTTTCGAAAATATTCCTTTGCGATCGAAGGTTAATTAGGAGAGTTGCGACAAGGGACTTTCCGAAGAGGGATTTTGCGAGTGTGAAATTAGGCTAAATTGCGGTGAATTAATTATGGTGTTTCGTTTGGTGGCACTTACAACGGAGTTGTATTTCACACGGATACCGTACCAGAGAGGGAGACCAGCACCCAGTATAGTATCGTGAGTCAATTTGGATTTTCAATAACCCCCATGTCGGTTTAGAGAGAAAGGATGTCATTTGGATTTTGTAATAATTGTCTTATTGTTGTTTCCTTTCGGGGATGATATGAGAAGTGCAATAAATTACACTACACCCCTTTCATATGTGTTAATATCATATCAATTAGTACACACGCGGGTTTGAAACTGAAAAATAGTACGGCGGCCAGGCAATTTTAAATAATCATTTCAGAATTTTCGCAAAACTGGAATAGAGTAATTTAGGTTTTCATGTGAGTTGGAATTCTACCTTATGAGAGAATAATATATAACATTTCACAAGTTGATAACGAGATAATTCTTGTTTGAGAATCATCCATTTTAGATGTGCTTTTCTAGTTAAATTTTGATTTTACCTTCCGAACATTTTTGCTTATTGCTTTTGTTTTACTCTCATTTTTTATTTTCACATTGTTATTTTTATGGTCTGTGAACATACTCTTTTTAATTGTTTTGTAATATAAGCCTGCACAAGATGCAGGGTTTGGGTACGCCGGTCGGTAGGGTGACAAGAAAAGGAATTGGAAACACCAGTTAGCGACAATTTGTATTTCACAAGTGATGCTGGATGACAGTTATATGGCTTCTGATTTTGAGTATCTAAAATAAAATATGCGGGTGCAAGATCCCGTGGAATGCACAGTTCTTTGAAAACCCAAAGCAATCTTCTATCATTCGATACTCTCAGATTTCTGTAGAAAAAATACGGCTCGCTTCCTTCAACACATGAAAAAACTAACCTCAAAACGAGAACGAATATTAAACAAGAGAAACGCGCTGCGCCCTCCATTTCCCTCCTGCCTAATCTTGAACTTATAAGCTGATGAGAAAAGATCTTCAGCAGTACCCTACGTACGTGCGGCAGAAATTCGTCAAGAGATGGCGCGGTGACTTGAAGTAGCTTTTAGTGGAATTATTCGAAATGAACTATGGATCCGTTACACCCGACCCCCTTTAAAATGAATTTCAAACATTCTAAGTTACCTATTTGAAATTTTCTTTTTTTTTTCACAATTACTTCAGATAGCAAAAAACAGTGCGGGCGTCGACACGATAAATGCCAACATTACTCTGGCTAGCGACCTTACGGTGGACGTTGATGATATTTTTTCAAATGGCTAGCGTGGAATAGGAGGTAACTATGTTCCCGAATAATCCTGTAAGGCAAATAATGTAATGATACATTATTTGCCTTGAGCAGCACAAGATGTCCTACCTGATATGGCTTGTAGGGCCGACCAGGGTATCGTATCGCTCTACATTCCGCTTGGACTAGGGAGTGGCTTCGGCCAGAATGAGCTTCTCATCAAGAGTACGATTTGAAACAACGACAGCGCCGTCTGGGCCGGAAGTGAGGCGGAAATAGTTTGTGCTGACTTTTCCCTAATTGGAGCTCATTTGGGGTAAAACCAGTCGATTCGTGTACGACAGAATTCAGATACTCCTGCAAGCCCATTGGCTATGATTTTCGTGGCATTAGGTTCGCAGAATGCGTCCTATTTCACGCATACAGCGCTCAACAGGGTTGGCACAAGCATGCCGGACCGAAATGAAAGTTAGCTGAACCCCAAGTTCGGCCAAGGAAGTTTTCCACACCTTCGAGGTGAACTGTGTGGCGTTATCAGATAGTATGCGACGAACTTGACCATATGTGGGGAAATAATTTTTCTGTAGTCTATTTAGCATTGCCCTAGTGGTGGCCCATTTCAAAGGATATAAGGCGATGTGTTCAGTGAAAACATTGAAAACTACGAAAAGGTAGGCGGTCTCTCCTTTAGACCAGATAAGTGGCTCAAGGGTATCGATCGCGATGAGGTCATCTTCAGAATCTGGGATGATCTGGGCCTGCGTTGGGTTTGGCAACTTAGAAATATTTACCCTTTGGCATATATCGCTGGTTTTCACATCTCGTTTAATGGCACGTAGCATATTAGAAAAAAAAATCGTCTGTCAAGCCTAGATACGTCTTATACGCAACGAAATGGCCGTAAGTATTGTGAAAAGCGAAAACTATATCCGTAACCAGTTGCTGCGGAACGCACAGTAATACTTTGTGTTCTTCGCCACTGAACTTATACAGAACCTGATTGTGTATCACAAACCGATTACACAACCTATGGAACACCATTTTACTTTATATTGTCACAAATACTCAACCAACCGTGACGCCGAATAAAAATTATCAACAATCAATTTGATTCATATATCACTGAAATTCAACAAACAAAATTATTCAGATCATTTCGAAGGAATAATAATAAAAAGTGAAACGGCGTGGCACGCCGTTTTACTTTCTAATGGTATTTTGTAAAAATGAATTGTTTTGATTGTTGCTTTTAGGTGATACATGAATTAAATTGATTGTTGATAATTTTTATTTGGCGCTGCGGTCGGACGGAATATTGTGTTACTATCACTAGACTATAATGTTGCCAGATTTAAAAATTCAGCTTCTGCAAGAATCCGTTCGACGCTAGCGCCGAATTAAAATTATCAACAATCGTGTTAATTCATGTAACTATAATTATCAACAAACAATTTCATTCATGTTTCACAGACATTGTAGTAAATTATTCGATAGTTACAAAAAAAGTATATATGACAAACATTTACTTCCAAAAATTTCAAACAATAAATCTATATTATAGCTACATTAATTCATGTAACATTTTAAATCAAGTGCCATTTAAAATAGAACAAATTTTGCGAAGAATCGTTTTTAATGTGTCGAACAAATGCATGAATCAATTAAATTCAAACAAATGAATTGTTAGTTTAATACATTGAGGAATGAATATTTGTGACAATAAGAAGTAAAACGGCGTTCCATACAACCTCTCACTTATGGACAGTTCCTTTATTATAGACGACAACTTTTTGTCCTCTTGTTGGAGATGCTCAATGCATTTGGAGCTTCTCAAGAGCTTTCCCGTCTAATTTCAGCACAGTGAAAAGATTAAAGGATTTCTCCGCAGGTGTCGGTAACCTCACACAGAAATATCTCGACAAAGCATCACAAACTTCGTTGTCCCCTACGGGAACATGAGCAATCTGAAAGCGGAATTCCTGTAATATCAATGCCCAACGAGTTATCCGCGGTGACAGCAATCTGCAGAGCAACGTGGCACGCTTCAGCTCCTCCTTTATTTTGTGAAAAGCTTTCTCCTGATCAGCTCCCCACTGCCAAGTTGTTTTTTTCTTCAGAAGCCTGGTCGAAGTTTCCGCCATTTTAGCAAAGCTACTTAGAAAAAACCTATCATAATTACCTACAAACTTTCAGGAATTCTTGGAATTCCTTTACATTTGTAGGCCTTCGATAATCGGAAACTGCCTGGATACGCTCTGGATCTGGCTTGACCCCGTCGGTGTTGACTATATAACCTAAAAACTGCAGTTCGGCATGAAAGAAAACACATTTAGAATCCTTCACCGTGAAACCAGCTTCTTTCAACCTGTTGAATACTAATTCTAAGTGATAAAAGTGCTGCTCCACCGACTCACTAGTGACGATGAGGTCATCCACAGAACTGATGAGAAAACTAGAAAATTCATCCCCAAAAACTTTCCACACGGCACGGGTGAACGAGCTTACTGTATTTGAAATTCCAAAAGGTAGCACACACCACTGATAACATATTCCACCTACCATAAATCCACAGTATTTCCGGTCCTGCTTTCGCATTGGGATCTGCCAGTATGAATGAGACAAGTCAATTTTGGACATACATTTCTTCCCACCTAGAGATCTAATGATGTCTTCGATTCGAAAAGGAGACTCTCGATCTGACTCCATCACAGAGTTTAAACGCCACGCGTCCGGGCAAATTCGAACGCCCCCGTCATTTTTAACTGTGATCATTAAAGGAGACAAGTAGGGAGATGGAGGCCCTTTCAATAAACCCCATTCTTCCATTTGCCTAATAGCCTGGGATACCGTATCTCGATGCGCCACAGGAATTGGCGCATCGCAGGAAGTGCGTTTTATCATTCAGCTTAATTTCGTGCTCATATATATGCGATCTTCCAGGGCATTTCGAAAAGATCGATTTGTATTTCAATTAAAGCAACTCAAACTTTCTTTCTTTAACGTGTTAGGAATCACACGTTAAAAGGTAAGACCTCATTAGTTCTTAGCTCGCACAAATTTATCAACTTCTGAGAGTTGTCGTTCGTATGGGGGCGACAGCTGATTAACGGAAACACAGATTTCAAACAGATTTGTTTTTTCAGACTGGGACAATACACAACTCGAACAGACATCATTTGGATTAAAATTATATAGGGAATCGAAAACATCTTTCTGACCTGAACTCCTAAATTTGTTCATCGAGTTATTAACAATGGTAGAAATACTTGAGCTTGTGGTAAGCTGCCAAAATCGTGTTGGAATTTCATTTCATTTACAAACATTCCCAAGTCGCAGAAGTAAACACCTTTCTTTTTTAGATCTACTGAAGTATTTTGTATCCCTGTACTGGTATCCACAGAGATACCAGGACAGGGAAAGCAAGCAAATTTTTTAAATTCCTCTAACTGCGACCACACATTTTCGGAAATAACCGAAACCGTGCTTCCCGTATGTATCATAGCCTAGAACGACAGGAATAAAATTTCCAGCTAAACCACCGGTGAATGTATTTCTAAGGAATTGTGGTCGAACTCTCACTCCTCTAGCAATTCGTCGACAGGATTATTATTCATTTTAATTTTTTGAATGGCCCCATTTACACATTTTCCCCTTCCTGAACCTAGGGATGGGAATTTATATCGTTTCCCGGAAATGAGGATGTCTCCTCATATTTTTCACCTACTGTCAAGCAGGAAATATGATTTTCTGGAAAAGGTCTGTTCGATGAATTTCTTTTTCCCGAATAGCCAGCTTTATAAATGCGTTTATTTGAATCAATATCATCAACCCGCTTATCATGTTGAAACCGATTTTCAATTTTTTTAAAATTATTATTATTGTTAAAGAAAAAAACTGAATAATGATCAAATCATCTACATCAATGTAACATTCTAAATAATTTAAAAAATTAATGGGGTGCAGCTTTCCATCATCCGCGAAAGTGGGTAAACTTTGGCAATTCTTAAAATCATTCAAATCACCTCTACTAATTTTTTCCGAATTTGAGGAGGTACTTGCACCGGCATATTCTTGGTTCACATAGCTAAAACCGTTTTGTGCCCTATTATTTACATTACTGCCACTGTTACTGGCTTCTTGCCAACGTGGAAATCCAAAGTTTCCTTCGGCATGTGGCCTACCCTTATTTACATTATTATTCTGTGCATTATTCCCAGACAAACTAAAATTAGGTACATAATTTCTATCTGTAAAACTATATTCTTGTATACCACTTGGTAAGGGAACATGCTGACAATTTTTCCTACTAAAATAAAATACGGCTCGTTTTCTTCAACACATGAAAAGACTAACCTCACAGCGAGAACGAATATTAAACAAGTGAAACGCGCTACGCCCTCCATTAGCAGTACCCTACGTATCTTACTCCCGTTGTGTGCTGCAGAAATTCGTCAAGAGATGGCGCGGTGACGTGAAGTCGCTTTTAGTTGAATGAGCATTTATTACACTGAAAACGGTCGGTATATTCCGATAATAATAGATAAAACCATATATAACTATATCGGTTATATTACATTATTACATTACAATTACATTTTATAAACTAAACTTTTGATGTTGGGACTCATCTTTGTATTGAACAAAACAAAAATTCCGACAAGTGTAAAGTTAAAATTCATTATAGATAAGACTAATCAATTTACGTCATGTAGGTATCAAAATACGACATTTTTTCCAGCGCGTTCTATCTAAAATTGAAGCAGGTTAAGTAATCACTTTTGATTTTGCCCGAGAAATGGTTATGAAATCATTTTATGTGATATGTTGCTGTATTCACAATGAAAAATGGACTCGTATAGAGGGTATACTTAAATTTCAGCCCATATAAAAATACAAGGTTGATGATGTTTTCTAAAAGAGAAAACGTCGCAGAAAATCTCTGCTTACGTTATCGTATAATCCTTTAAAAGTGGCTTTTTCGGTTTCGGTTTTTCTCGGATATCTCCGAAACTACTTGGAATATTAAAACACATAAATGCGCTACTTTTCTCTAACTCAATCGACCCCGTATCATAACCGTATTCATAACTAGATGATTCTATGAATCTGAAACGCCATATTTTGTTCACTACATCAACTAATTACTAAATTGTCCTATTTTATCAACTTTGTAGTTACGATGTCGCCTCAACTCCGACAAACTGATTTCAATGACTTGCCAATTGATGATGAAAATTTGTTCACATATGCACTTTTGAATTTGAAAAGTTCTAACTTGTTATATTCGGCATTAATACTGGAAGATATGGTCCACATCTTGTTTTTTAAAATTTTGATCTTCTTTTATGGTATGTTGGTTTAAATTCTGTTTAAATTATTCAACATTGTGGTTCTGTCTGCTTTCTAACTGTTTTCATGACTTTTCAATAAATTTTATTGGAATTTTTGGAGCAACATCTGAACGTGGCTTCTCCCTCGAAGCTTCCCAATCAATCTTCTTTGTTAACAAAACAATTGAAAATCCTCTTTTCCTCAGTTACTAACCAATATTTAAAACAAGTTAAAATTTTGAAATTTAATATTAACATTTCTACTTCATATACAATATTGATGAAAAAAACTAAATACCTACGTTTCCCAATTTTCAACATGAAAGTTTTGTATATCCCTACCTTTTTCTGAGTAACTTTCTCAAAGCATCATCCAACATATCCAAGTAATATTTCTATTCCTCTATTTTCCAAACATTTCTTTAATTTAAATTATTCCTTTATGCAATCCCTTTAAATTCTTTACAACGGATACATTTTCATACCTGTTTGGTATCAATTTCTAGATGTTCACACAAAATAATTTCATATACTCTGGAGAGTAGAGAAAATTGCATGCCACTAATCAGAAAGTACCTACTCTCAGACAGGGACTACATTACCGATTCGATGGTAAATGACAAGTTGGAAGAAACAAGATCATTTGGATAGATATGAAACTCCAAGCGAGACTTCTTGCTAGATGCCAAAGTTGTTAAAAACACTTTTTTCTACGGATGCTATACAATGAGCGACTTCTCTCATCGCTTTCATACGTTCAAACCGAAAGATTTCTTACGCCATGAGAAATATCCGCCATTACAGTGAGAAATAATTTCTCACTGTTATCACGGTAACCCAAGTCAGTCATTAATTGTTATATGTCAGATTGATATGACACGTTCTCCATGTTGCATGCAATATCCAAGTAGCCCATTGTCGGCGTTTCCATAACAACAAAACCGAAGCACTGCATAATTATTACTATCAACTTACCCAAAGAAAATAGTTTTATTGTTGATTGTTATAGTATAAACAGTTCAGATTTATTAAATATTGAATATAGTGGAATACGAAGACTTAGAGTTGGAAAATACACCTCCAGAAATTGTACAGAAAGCAATAAATGTTTGCAATAATTTGCTACCAAAGCACATCAAGAGAAAAATATGAAATCGCTTACAGAAACTTTATGTAGGTACTGGAAATTCAACAACTTTTAAAAGATGCACCTGATGAAAAGTATTTGCTGATAATGGCATGAATTGAAAATTTTCAAATTGTTAGCGAAAAATGAATGTTTGGTTTTGATTTCAGGCTGCTTTAGCTATTGGATGAAGAAACAATTGCACAAAAAGTCAAAATTCAACAGGATATCTCAGTGCACATCACATATTGACTCACATCTCATAGTAACAGACATTTTCATGGGAAATTAAGTATCTATTAAAACAGCAAACAGTTGAAGAGCGATGTGATACCATTGCATTTAATCCATTCAGTTACTCTACATAAAGCATTCCTTGCTTATTTGAAGAGATATGGCCACGAAAGAGAAATCGCCGACATTTCCTCTGATGATACTACTCATTTTGTTAACGCTAGCACTGATAGAAATGTCTTTTTCAGTTTTTACTGCCGAAGAACATATTACGTGGCATTTCATACAACCAAGAAATTCAAGCTTCGGAGGATTACCGAAATTAAAGATGAAATCGGCAGAATACCATCTCAAATGAATCACAGGTGATGCTGTATTCAGATATTAGACAAATTATACTTTTCTGATACGAACAGAAGATGAGTTATGTTCAGACATCTCATTTCCTTGTCTGATAATACTACCAGTCCATCTGTCTTCACTTCTTCTCACTTTTTAATCAGAGCGTTACCAGAACCTGACTTTATTTACAAATAGACATATACAATAGATGGTGAATGAGTAAGTCATGCTGTCGCATCGGTCCTGATAATTTATAATGGTAATGATAATAATAACAGGTCTTTATTCATCATAATAAAAAATAAACAATAGAGAGATATGATGAAATATAGTTTGATGAATGGGCGAGGTTCAGCTATTACAGCTGCTTTCAAACCAAACTATAAAAAAGTGCAAGGTATCGTAAATAAATAATAAATTATTGTCAAATAACTATAAAATAACACAAAATGATACAATCGCGATATGGTAAAATAAAAACTTGGAAAACGAAACCTATTTGATAACCTGAGGAAAGTGTTATAATGTTAAATTATTGACTCGTTGACATTAGAGCTTTGAGTATTTTTTTTAAGTTCTTGAGAGGTAACTGTTCGAAATCTACAGATGGGTGATTGGTAATAAACTATCAACTTATGAACAATTTGCAACTGTACTGACACAAGTCGAAGGTATACTAAATTCGCGACCACTGTGTCCTTTGACGTCTGATCTGGATGACCCCTCGGTACTGACCCCAGCACACTTTCTAATCGGAACACCACTAACTACACTCCCAGAAGAAAATGTAACACAGATACCTGAAAACAGAATGAAGCAATGGCGAATCCTGCAACAAATGGTACAACACTACTGGAGTCGATGGCAGAAGGAATATCTGTCTGCACTACAAACTCGTGTATAATGGAAGCAGAGAGCCCCCGAACTATTAAAGGTGGGGACGCTAGTGCTAGTAAGAGAAGAAAACACACCGTGCTGCTATTGGCCTTTAGGACGTGTAACTGAGCTGCTTCCTGGTGCGGACGGTATTCTGAGGGTAGTGAAATTGAAAGTACGCAATTCAATTTTAACGCGTGCAGTAAATCGTCTTTGTGCATTACCCATTTGAATTTTGAAAAACAATTTTAAATTTAAGAACGTTTATTTGCGTATTATTGATTTAGATTTGAAAACAAGGTTGATTGTGTGAATGTTTAATTTCTTATTAAATACATGTTTTATTTTTGAAAGTATATAATACTTTCAAGGCGGGCGGCATGTTAAGACACCCTGCAGTTATTTAATACGTGGCAACCTTGTAAATTGTTTCAAGCGTTCGAGGAGTCGCTTTTACCGCCCTCTAGGCGGGGGGAAGAGGAGATGATGTTCAAGAATGGTGTGAAGGAGGCACGCCATATTTGTTTGTGAAAGGGAAGAAATAAATTTATAATCAGAAAATACATGCAGTTCATTATTACCAGCCTCAACAATTGACTCGTTGACATTAGAGCTTTGAGTATTTTTTTAAAGTTCTTGAGAGGTAACTGTTTGAAATCTACAGATATGGTGGTATACAATTTAGCTGCCATGTATGAGAAACTACGTGTATAAATAGCCGAATTATGATTGGATATAAACAAGAGGTGTCGATGGCGACTGTTATTATTGAAATATTGTGAAATGAGTTTATCACGCAGATAGGGTGGAGTTCCGGTTTGCAATATTTTATGAGTGAAAGTAAGAAGGTGTAGTACTGTTTCAACGCATGTTGTAAAGTAATAATTCAAGTTATAGCCTTTCGTGTCATTGAGTGAAGAAATAAAAAAGTTTTTATAATATCCATGACCCTGTCTTTTGTCCATATAGCCTGCTTCGATAAAAAAGTTAATAACAATGGGTTTCACAATTAGGGATCTCGATCAAATAGCCACGATTGTCGCAACGAAAGTAAAATCCGTTTTTACTGAGGAATATTCACAAGGTGTAGTAGACAAAATTGTCAAGATAGTCCAGGGCAAATATGACGGAATTATATCAGACATTGAAAATGATTTGGTTTCTCTGAAGAAAGAAAACAGTGAGTTGAAAATTGCGATGGACAACATGGAACAAATATCGAGAAATAAAAATGTGAGATTTTTTGATATACAACAAAATACTGGTGAAGATTTAGTTAGTGTCGTTCTGAAGGTTGCTAATCAAACGATGAAAGTGAAAAACTTCACGGATAAAAGTATGGTCACATATCATCGGGTACCGAATAAAAACACTAGTAGAGATAATCCGCGTCCTCTAGCAGTATTAGTACAGTTTGTTGATACCGCAGTTCGTGAAGAAATCTTGAGTAACCGATAAAATCTAAAATCAACAGGAATATCCATACAAGAAGATTTAATGAAATTTAGACTAGCCCTGATGAAAAGTGCAATAGATAAATTTACGAAGAAACATGTGTGGTGTCGCAACAGCAACATTTTCGTGAAGTATAATGAATGCGTGCTTGGAATACAGCAGGAGAGTGATCTTCTACGCATCAAATAGATACATTAGTTAGATATATCTTTTTAACTGAAATGCACTTGAACTATTTGCATGTTTTTTTTTACGAACATAATCAGTGAAATACTCATCTTGGTGAATAGTTTAAAACGAAATTTGAGGTAATATTCTTGCACTATCAACAATAGCTATGTATATTCTTTCAATCCATTCGATTGTTATTGGTTATTTGGTTCAAATTTCTTCATCAGCTAGTTAGCTCCTCAAACTCTATAAACGCAAAAGTCTGTAACTTCTGATTTATGGGTTCTTTTTTGCATATCAATTGTAAGGTGTAATATATCTTATGTCAACATTCATGTGCTTTTTAATCATAACTATATTCACAAAAATATATTCCAATATTTCGGGGCTGATGCCGGCATGATTTATGATTTTCTGCTTGTACACTCAAGTAAAGTTAAAGTATTTATTGTCTACTTCTGTAAGTTATACAAATCCCTCTATGAAGAGCATCTTGGTCAGCCCGAAAATGCTGCCACATCGAAGGGCTGACCAGGAACGCGATCCATTTCAGTGTATCAGTGGATTTCATCGTGCGGGTATCAAGTGTTTTTAAAATCCTGGCAAATCCAGTTTTTCAGAGGTAAACTATGTGTTAGTTTACCGGCACAAAATATATTAGGAAAAGAAAAAGATGTCGTTACTATTGACTATTTATGTTTCATATAGCTTCTGTATTATGTATGATTGATTACTCATTTATTTTGTGGTATTCTTCATAGACTATTGAATATTTCACTGTCTGAGAGTAATTTCCAGAGAGAGCTGAGTTTCTTCAAACAAATCAAACAAAAACTACAAAAGCAAGCCATGGACCACATCTACCCAAATTCAAGATGCGATAACGTCAGTTATAAGACATTGTAATTTTTGGCTGAACCAACCAATAATATTTTTTTGAAGAAAGACTGCGTAAACTTGGCTCACAGAACGAATAATAGTCCGAATAATAGTGTAAGTGCATTTATTAAAAACAATAAAGACAAAACTTCGGTATCGGATAGATCAGGAGTATATCGGCTGACTTGTGCCCAAAACTGTATATTGGCCAAACAGGGAGATTATTTTCCAAAGAATTAAAAGCATTGAGGTAATTTTGTGAATAGAAAGACCAATTCCACATTTGCAAACCACCTTTTAGTACATGAGTTCAGTAATGAATAAGACATGTTACATTTAGAAGAGGAGAGTTTGGAATTCAATCTTCTAGAATGTTAAGAAATCAATTGATTCAAGAATTCGGGTAATTAACTAAATTATCAATTAGAATGTGGGAACTGGGACATATGCTCAGGTAACTTATTTCATTACAAACTCAGGTACTTGAAATGTAGGTACTTTAAATTTTAAAATTGGGTATATCAAGCAATAAATCTGTAAAATATAGTAGATAAAGAAACGCCCGAAGAAGCCATTGTATGGCGAAACACGCGTCGCGTTTTTGTGAAATTGTTTAGTGAAACATTTTTGGCTGTGAGTTTTAGAAAGTATTTTGGAGTGTTTCGTGTGAGAAACTTTGCCAACAATCCAACAGATATAATTCAACGGTAATACGCGACAAAAGTTGTTTTCTGTTAGAAGCTTGACAATTGAAATAACTGTTGTATACGTTTTTGTGAGAGATTCTATCAATTGATCTAAAAGGTCGTTCACTTATACTTCAAGGTCCTTCTTCACAGTAAATTAGAAATCAACCCTGAAAAATCATCGTTGAATTCCTGATAAAATCACTTATCCAATAGATGGCATATATGGGGTTATTTTGTTTGATATTTTGAAGAGGAGTGTGTACGCATCTTAGCGATACCTTATATTATTTCACAAAAATTAGGTGTTTCGGGAAATTTACATTACTGTCTTATTTATGGNTAGATGTCCTATCATGAACCCCCCGGATTATTTTTTTCAGAGATATCTTGAATGGCTTGTTTATGTGATATCAGTTGTCATGAAATTGACTTGAGAAATTGAATTATAATTCTTATATCATAGGCAACACCCCAGAAACTTTTGAACGTGTGCGGCATTCCATGATGAGATGATTTGATGCTTGTACTGCAAGTCAAAGTTCTCATTTTGAGAATTCGATATAATTATATTTCATTATAATCTATGCTGTTTTCCGAATAAAATACAAAACAACTAGCAGTTTGAATAAGTCTTCCATATACAACCAAACAGATTCCATTTCAAAGTTTGATCAAATGGTGATGAATATCAAAACACATTTCTGAACTTTGAAATTATGCATATTCACCACTTCAAATTATTGACATCATTCAAGATACACCCTATATAAATAAAACTGTTGATTAACTTGAATTTAAATAAAATGCTGAAAAATATTCAGATACATCCAGTAAAAATTCCTTAAGAAGTTTTACAGAACATTAACCGTCCGGATAAAATATATTCGACCCAAATAGGACTCTTCCTAGATGATGTTTACGTAAAACTGAAAAACACAATTAATAATGAAGTTTAAAACTTTATACACTCTGTCTTTCCTGCAATTCACAGTTTATCAAAATGTCGTCGCGAAATTTGTTACGAACAATCTTTGACTAGCCGAAACTTCTTGAATAATCATTATTTCCAACTTCGCGGAACACTCTATCTAATAACTTCGTTTCAGTAAATTAACAAGGTAGTTCGTTGACTGAAACCTTATTTCCCAAACGAGCTATTAGGCGGAGTCGTTTTTCCTCCGAACAATGTTGGAAGAATCCTAGTTATAAAAAATTAATAGTCTCATCTGAAAGTGATTGCTTCAGGGAATTATTTGAAATTGGTTTCGGGCCATTGCTGAAAAGAGTATCTGCTAATAATGAAACAATCGATGTATGTTATGATGTTATCGAACTGAGAATTATCTGTTTCGATCTATTCCAAATAGAATATCTTTCTATTGTTGATAAAAGTTTCCATTTTCTATAGTTGCTATCTCACAGGTTCTATGTAATCTGGGCTCTAAGTTTAGATTCGTGTTAAATGGACATACTTTCAGTAAAATTAAGTGGTTAGGCTCATTCGATCCGGAATATTGTCTAGATCATTGTGAATAAAAAAATAAATTAGTTTGTAAAAAAATTCTAAAAGTTATAAATAACTAAAAAGCAGTGTTTGGTAAAATGAAAGTTATTATTATTATATTATAGTTATTATTCCTCTCAACTTCGAAAAATTACTTTCATTGAAGACACATTGATCTCATTGACGAAAAATGAGATTGATTTATCATAAATTGGATAAATCTTATTGGCAGATAAACGCTGATATAAACCCTTCGGAATATGTTGAATTATATTAATTGAATTCCAATGGAATGCTTGAGGACACAATTACGTGAACTGTTTCACAGATACATTTTGAAGAATTCCAATAACAAGAAGAAATTGTTATTTTTCCGTGAATTAACTGCAGGTTCATATCAATTTTTCAAGCGTTTTTCTCAACAGTAAAAAAATTTGCTCATTCAAGTACCGTACCTACCTGTGTACAATGTAGATAAATGAAAATCGAACAAATATCACAATAATGGTGTGGAATATCACGGATAGGATTTGGAAAATATAGATATTTCCTATATGTCTTGCAAAAACAAAACGGAATAAATATGACAGTGCCGTTGGCGATGATTTGTTCTTGTTTAGTCAATTCGTGATTCGTCACCTATCCCAAAATTTCTTATTTCGTCACCTGTACCTTTTTGACCTTTTCCCATCGCCCCCATGGCGAAAGACAGTTTAAAGGGTAAAGTGCAAGGTATCGTAAATAAATAATAAATTATTATAAAATAACTATAAAATAACACAAAATGATACAATCGCGATATGGAAAACAAAATCTGGGAAATTTGATAGCCTGAAGAGAGTGTTATAATGTTAAATTATTGACTCGTTGACATTAGAGCTTTGAGTTTTTTCTTAAAGTTCCTGAGAGGTAACTGTTCGAAATCTACAGATATGTTGTTATACAATTTAGCTGCCATGTATGAGAAACTACGTGTATAAATAGCCGAATTATGATTGGATATAAACAAGAGGTGTCGATGGCGACTGTTATTATTGAAATATTGTGAAATGAGTTTATCACGCAGATAGGGTGGAGTTCCGGTTTGCAATATTTTATGAGTGAAAGTAAGAAGGTGTAGTACTGTTTCAACGCATGTTGTAAAGTAATAATTCAAGTTATAGCCTTTCGTGTCATTGAGTGAAGAAATAAAAAAGTTTTTATAATATCCATGACCCTGTCTTTTGTCCATATAGCCTGCTTCGATAAAAAAGTTAATAACAATGGGTTTCACAATTAGGGATCTCGATCAAATAGCCACGATTGTCGCAACGAAAGTAAAATCCGTTTTTACTGAGGAATATTCACAAGGTGTAGTAGACAAAATTGTCAAGATAGTCCAGGGCAAATATGACGGAATTATATCAGACATTGAAAATGATTTGGTTTCTCTGAAGAAAGAAAACAGTGAGTTGAAAATTGCGATGGACAACATGGAACAAATATCGAGAAATAAAAATGTGAGATTTTTTGGTATACAACAAAATACTGGTGAAGATTTAGTTAGTGTCGTTCTGAAGGTTGCTAATCAAACGATGAAAGTGAAAAACTTCACGAATAAAAGTATGGTCAAATGTCATCGGGTACCGAATAAGAACACTAGTAGAGATAATCCGAGTCCTCCAGCAGTACCTATTAGTACAGTTTGTTGACACCGCAGTACGTGAAAAAATCTTGAGTAACCGAAAAAATCTAAAATCAACAGGAATATCCATACAAGAATCCCAGAAGATTTAATGAAATTCAGATTAGCCCTGATGAAAAGTGCAATAGACAAATTTACGAAGAAACATGTGTGGTGTCGCAACGGCAATATTTTCGTGAAGTATAATGAATGCGTACATGGAATACAGCAGGAGAGTGATCTTCTACGCATCAAATAGGTACATTAGTTAGATATATCTTTTTTACTGAAATGCACTTGAACTATTTGCATGTTTTTTTTTACGAACATAATCAGTGAAATACTCATCTTGGTGAATAGTTTAAAACGAAATTTGAGGAAATATTCTTGCACTGTCAACAATAGCTATGTATATTCTTTAAATCCATTGGATTATTATTGGTTATTTGGTTTAAATTTCTTCATCAGCTAGTCAGCTTCTGAAACTCTTTAAACGCAAAAATCTGTAACTTTTGATTTATGGGTTTTTTTTGCATATCAATTGTAAGGTGTAATATATCTTATGTCAACATTCATGTGCTTTTTTTTCCAATCATAGCTATATTCACAAATATATATTCCAATATTTCGGGGCTGATGCCGGCATGATTTATGATTTTCTGCTTGTACACTCAAGTAAAGTTAAAGTATTTATTGTCTACTTCTGTAATCTATCCTTCATTCTTTTCTTCATTTCATTTTCTCACTCTCACTTTCTTTTCATCTCAACTGAAATCATAGCAGCAAGTAATATCGAATTAAAATGAAACTAAAAATATTTCATTTCAATACGAGATCACTGGCGGTAAACTTTTTTTCAAAAATGGAGTTATAGGTGCAAATTGTGATATTGTTGGGGTATCCAAAACTTGGCTACACTCAGGCATTCCCAGTGATACTGTTAATCTTAACCATTATAGATTTGTTCTTCAAAATCATCCCACCAGGGGCGGATGTGTGGGCTTATATATTAGAAATAACTTGAAAGTCGACTTTCTCTATAGTGAATGTAATGATCACGTGGAATATATTTATGCCGATGTTTTGGACGACATCATAGAGGCAACTGACAAAAATCAAATGAGCATACTAATTCTACTTGACTATACGAAGGCACTCGATTTAATAGATCACGAAATTCTTGTATCAATTTTACATCACTTTAGATTCAGCAATTCAGCACGCTCCCTGTGGAGTACCTCAGGGTAGTATTCTTGGCCCTCTATTATCAACACTACATACTTCTAATTTTATGAACATTTTGAAATACTCTAACTACCATTTTTACTTTGATGATACCCAAATATATTTTGCATACAATTTTTCGGATCTGGCAATAGCCGTGAATTGTATTAACACCGATCTTGATTCCTTACATAAATTATCAAACGATCATGCTCTGAAAATCAATCCAAAAAAAATCTGTTGCCATGATATTTGGCAAAGAAAATATATCACACTCATTAAATATTCAAGTCGTCTTGAAAATAGGTGATACGGAAATACCTATCAAATTTTCTCATGAAAATTTAGGACTAATAATATATGCATCTATTCGTTTCACAGAACATATTATGAATAAACTGAGGAATGCATACTCATCTCTCAAGCTGATTTATACGTAAAGACAGTATCTATCAGTAGAGGTAAAAAACTGCTCTGTGACTCTTTGTACTCTCACACTTTAACCACTGCGATGTGATATACAGTCCTTGCTTGAATGGAGTAGATGCCCGACGAATACAGAAAATGCAAAATTCATGTGTTCGACTTATATTCAGTCGAATATCTATATCGGAAAAACTTGAACAATTGAAGTGGCTCAATATGGACAACAGGCGACGTCATCATATGGCGTGTATGTTTCACAGCATATTTAAATCGAGCACACCACCCTATCTTCATAAAAAATTTAAGTACAGGACAGACGTTGATAATCTGAACATTCGCCGTTAAACACTGCTCATTATTCCTAGACTCACAAAAGAAATATATAGACGTTCTTTCTCTCACAATGTCGCAATTTGTATCAACGATATTTTCAAACTCAACAAAACATTTTTAGAATTATCGCCAACAGCATTTCGTTTTGAATTCAAACAATATTTATTTGATGCCCAGTGAAATCATGATTAGATTACAAATAATGCTATCTCTCTTTCCTCTCCTTGTTTTCTTCCTTCTCTTTTTTTCCTTCTACTTTACCTGTAAAATTCTCTTTCTTTTTCTCTTCAGGCCGTGATGGAAGAACAGAAGCAGTCTCTACTGCTATCTGAATCAATGTGCCCTTTTCTCACTGCTGTTCTCATACCCCATTATATTTGTCAAAAAATTTTTCTTTTTTGTTTTATGAAGGACATTTATTCAACTATAATATGTGGTGGGAAATAAAACTATTATTATTATTATGTAGGATCCCTAATTGATTTGACTACTCGCCATCCATGAATGCCTTGCTAATGAAGTGTTAAGTTCCGCTTTGTTTCTTCACATTTCTACAGAAATTATTGAAATGAATGACGTACTCAACAACAAATATATTCATTTTCAAACTTATTCAACTATTCAACTCATTCAGATATGTTATTGGCTAGTGAGTAGTCGACTAAATTTGTAGCTCCCGAATATATGTGCATAAAGAAGTTATTACGGCAAATAATAATTTTCAAAAGTGAAAATTAGTAACAACGTGTTATCCTGATTTTGAATTTTGTGAAATTAGAAACAGGAATATGGTTCTAACAAGGGAAATTCGTGAAGAAATAGAAACCTACCTGCTCTTTATGAAACGACATAATTTTGCAATGCGGACTAGGGAAGTGACAGAATTTATTGACGGATCACCCTGTAGCGCTTTTGAATACTTAATGAGATTTTATTACTCTACACTCTTTTGAAATAGACTATAGACAAATTCACAATAGCTGTGGGAAATGTTTATAGACCTCCAAATTCTAGTACGGTTGCATTCATGAACAGCATAGAAGATATGTTTTCAAATGTATTTTCAAATTTCAATAGTATCATCTGTGTCGGCGATTTGAATATAAATATGTTGGAAACAACTTCCAATGTTACCCAGCAATTCAACTCTATTCTAGAGTCATTCGGCTTTGAAAAAGTTATCAACGACCCTACTAGAATAGCCAATATATCTATATTTCTCATCTATTTAATCATTACAAATTTAAGCTCTGATGAATATCGCTCTTGGATGGAAACCAGCCAGGTATCTGACCACAACAGAGTATGCTGTGATCGAATTGAATAACCAGTTTCGTAATATTAAGAAAAACATCACGTATAGGGACTTGAAAAATATAAATAAAGAAAATTTCCAAAGAGATCTTCAGGCTATCCCCTNCTCAACAACAAATATATTCATTTTCAAACTTATTCAACTATTCAACTCATTCAGATATGTTATTGGCTAGTGAGTAGTCGACTAAATTTGTAGCTCCCGAATATATGTGCATAAAGAAGTTATTACGGCAAATAATAATTTTCAAAAGTGAAAATTAGTAACAACGTGTTATCCTGATTTTGAATTTTGTGAAATTAGAAACAGGAATATGGTTCTAACAAGGGAAATTCGTGAAGAAATAGAATCAGCAGTGAATCAGGCGGTGACCAAGTGCATAAAAAGTGATATTCTTATCAATCATATAGTAAAGAAAGTCACTGAGGCTATAACAAAAACCATAGACGAGAAATTACTGAAGGTCGAATCCACAGTGGCAGCGCTCAACTAAAATTACTCCAAACTGAACGAAAAGTTTGAAAATAAAATTAAACTCATGGAAAAGAAAATGAAAGTGGCTAAAAAAAAACGAATAAAATGTAATATAGACTTGATCAGATGAACCAAGCAACGAGATCGTAACTTAAAAAATGAAAATGAAATTGAGGCTATCATATTTCTAACCGACATGACAAACCATTATACACCTTATATATACTTTCACCTACCTGGATATGAAATCACAAAAGAGA
>NW_019293915.1:0-40534 GCF_000500325.1 Leptinotarsa decemlineata
GAACTCTATTACAGAGTCAAATAGATTGTAAAATCGAGTCAGACAGTTACCTCTTGATAACCAACGCACTTCTGTGTGAAATAGCAATCGATTGAAATCTTCATCATCAGCAATACAAATCTGATTAAATAATTTGTCATTTAAAGAACTATTTCGGATTTTATTGACTGCTTTGATGATATGTTGAAGTGATTGAGAGAGGCGCTTACTCGAATTTTTCGCAACCTAATGTTGCTAATGAATGACAATAATACAGCGAGCACATCTGGAAGTACGCTATGAAGCTTTTGTGTCATAGCCTGTCATAGCCGGAGCGTCATCCATAGCAAAAGATATAATATTCTTCATATAATATTTTCCCTATATTTTCTCCTTTTGTATTCATCTCTTAATTTATGGCAAATAATAGTTCTTGATGTATTTTCTCATTTTTAATAAACCTCACGTATGACAACAACAATGCTCCATTGGTTGGTGAATTGGACTTACTTACAGAATTGAGAATTTAGAATTGCACATTCTTCAGATGATTGCACAATGACTCTTCAATATGTTTTCAGCCATCTCATAAATTGCACGGAACTATTGCTCAAATGAATTTTTTGGATAATATCTGCCGCTGGTTTATGGAGAACAGTAGTTATTTCTTCTTTAATGCCGGTAAAATTAAATCCTCCCTAATAGTGTGAGGTTTACCTGTTTGAGCAATTAGCAAGAAGATATTGTAGGAAGCTTGAAGTCCGTCGTCGTCTTGCTTAGAAGTTTTGCCACAGTTGGCTGAGCTGAGTATTTCTTTTCCAGTTCTTGAAAATAAGTCACATTTTTGTCTTTTTTATCTCAATACATTTTATTCAAATGATCTTATAGCTTTGAGGGTTTAATCGCTTCATTCGAAAATATTTTTGACAAAGAAGGCACATAGGCCAAGATGGATTTGTGGGATTTTCAATAAATCCGCGCTGTACTTTTTTGCTTCCGACATAATTCTGTCTTCAAAAATGCCGAAGTAAAGACTCGAGTATTAAAAACTTGCCAATGACACCACTCACAGTATTCACCACCGCACGTATACCACTTTGCCTAGCTAGTCGCTAACTGAACTCACTTGTTTTCATAATACCATCAAATGACATAACTGGCTGGATGGCGCGCGCGTTTTTGTATGAGGCAGCGGGCGAGCCTAATACTTTCGAGAATGGAGACTAGAAACTTCTCGCTTCGCATTGAAGCTTACCGTCATCTATTGTACAGTTTGACAACTATCGAACAGGAAATAGTTACTGTCTAGTCTCCTAGATGGCGTTACACGAGGAAACGCGAGTTAGGCGTAAAGGAGAGGTGAAGTTTGTGTTGAAAGCAAGAAAACATTTTTAAATTAGTCATCGCTTTCCTAAACTGCTTCAACGCCCCCCAATCTTTTCTGTGCCCTCTTCTGCCCCCCTATAGGCCTCCAGCGCCAACAAGGTGGCGTTATCGCTCACTTTGCGAAAGACTACGTTAAAGGCTGAAATTTCTGCCTTTTTAATATAAAATTATCATTTATTTCCCATCAAATTCGAATCATGTCATCACAATTAGGTTTTAGTTACGTTTCTAGACATATGAAATATTAAATTTTCTCCTTTTTTTTTCTAGATATGAGATAAAATGAAACGCATGTTTGGAATATTCGTTCTCATCGTCATATATCATGATGAAATAGGAGGCTCAGCTAGCGTGACACCACCTCAACCTCCTTTGCCAACTACACCAGAACCGGAACCTCATAGGAATTGTGGTTATGAAGTAAGTGGGTATTGAAGAAATGAAAACTAGTATCCAAAATCCCAAGATGATAAAAAATGTATCCCCTGAAAAATCAAAATCTGGAAAAGTTCCTATTGATTTCATAAGCAACTTTTCAAACTGCTATATTATTTAGTCAAAATAGAGCTACAAATTGATACAGATAAATGAACTTCCAAAAATAAAATCGATATTTTCAGTTCAAATTCAAAATATCTAATTTTGTTGTTGAATGGTGTTAGGTACCATGAAGCGGATCAGCCAAAAGTTGTAGATCACGTAAGTGTCTAATAACTGACAAAATGGTTAAGGAATTCGCGGCTGAGGTTTTCAGTGCAACTATTTTTCAGGTTCAAAGGTCCTTGATTTTTTTATTTTTTTCCTGACGTTTCGCTGACGCGAGTGGCTAGCTTCTTCAGAGGTTGCCTCAGGCAATCGTAATATCCAGTCATCCGATATAGGTTAGGCTAGGTTAGGTCCAAAGTGAGTAACCGACCGACCCTCCACCGGAACCCGCAAGGGTTTATTGTGGCTCACATATATTCAAACTCTATCAAATGAACCCAGCTTCTTAACGAAGCCGATTAGTTTGTATGTTGAGTGGTATTTCAGGTCAGATGGTAAGAGTACGGCTCTGCCGAACACTAAAAACCCGATTCGGTCCCCAGCGGGGCAGGCACATCAGGTGCTCTGATGTTTCATCATTTCCCAAACAGAGGCGACACACACTGTCTTCCGACAGTCCGAATTTTTGCATATGATGATTCAAATAACAGTGACCTTTAAGGCCTGTTAGACATCGTAGTTCATCTCTACTGCAGTCCAGCAACTGTTTGGTATCAAGCTTGGAAGGGTGAATACACGCCTTGGAGTGAGCCCATTCTGGAAGATTCTGCCATAAATATTCTTGCCATCCTGGTGTTCAATCTTTGTTTGGCAAAGCGTGAAGCAATCCCAATAACAGGTTCTGGTCCGATGAGGCTTGCAGCATACTCCTTTGCAAGGGAGTCAGCAGTCTCATTGCCTTCCAGGCCAGTATGGCCAGTAATCCAGACCAGAGACAATCTGTTGAATCTTCCTATCGAGGAGAGTCGTTTTTGGCAATCTGCTACCAATTTAGACGTTGCTCGGTAGGAGCCAAGAGCTTCCAACGCCGCTTGACTGTCCGTTGATATTCTTATTGACTTGTGTATGAGTTTGGATTCTTCCAGTCTCTCCGCACACAATGTAATAGCGTAAATTTCCGCTTGAAATACAGTCGCATAGGTGTCAGGCAAGTTGACATCTCTGTCCTGAGTCTGCGACTGAAAACACCTGCAACAGAACCGGAAGGTGTTTTTGATCCATCTGTGAACCAATCGCTATCTGCTCCTAATTTTTCCTTCTCCCGGAGGATCCAGTCCTCTCTACTCGGGAACAGTACTTCATGAGGAAGTTCCTAGTTGACAGTTGAAGGCATAAAATCGGAGGTCATTTCCAGAATGCTGTGACTTCCAGTGTTAACCAACAAACAGTCTCTTGCACTCTGCATTAAATTGATTTGTGCAATTGGCAATGTCTATATGTCTATAGGCAGTTCATCTTTCCTCTTTCTCCAGAAAAATGTGGTGGGGAGGTAAATTTAGAAGGATATCCATGGCCGCTGACGGTGTGGTACTGATGGCACCACTGATGGCCAAACGAGCCTTTACCCAGAGAGCTTCGCCTGAGCAGTTTTTATCGGATATAATTCAGGATGTATAAACTTCTGAAGAAGCTAGCCACTTGCTCCAGCGAAACGTCAGGACAAAATTCCAAAAATCGACAGCATTCGAACTTGAAAAATAGTGGCATTGTCTGATAACTATTCGGATGTTTTTTTTCTGAAATCTGCCGTTCATGAAATATCGAATTTTTCATCATTGACAAATCAGATTATTCCCGCAATCTGGTTAATGACTCACCGAGTCATGTAAGGAACAAAATGGCTATCTGTAGCGCCTCGGTATGTAAAGTGGTAGAAATCAACTTTCAACAAACTAGATAGATTCTTATGAAAAAAATAACCGGTTAACAGTGAACTCCAACTTGAAACCTTTCAAAAGGAAGTCATGCCCGCTAATACTCCCCCAAATATTCTCTGGAAATGATACTTTCTTCACAAGCTCAACACATCTTCACATCACCAATGAGTGTATCTACTTGACGCTTTTTTTTTTCCAGTAGGCATACCCCATGATTTTCAGTTTTCCTCCAACAGTCACATCTTTCTTTTAACTTTTCCCAACTCCTCGCTGGTTTTCTGCATATTATTATCAAGAACTTGTGCCACCATTGATATCATGACAAATAACATTTCATTCAACTTTTAAGCAAGAAGGTCAGTGAACAATAGAGTTGACAAAATAATTCAATACTTTACTTGTCACAACTTTCATTAAACACTTTCATTATTATTATAAAAAAAAGGGGGATTAGCGATTTTGCGAAGCGATAGAAAGCAAGATGAAAATGCTCTGACCTTATCTCCGTGATGTGCAGGTTGTAGCTGCAAACTTCCATTGTTGTTTCCAAGCGGTGTATGCAGTATGTCTGCGTGAGAAGCATTACAGCAAAAGTTTTCATTATAAACGAAAGAAGGTTAACAGAAAATGTTAATTACGAGCGAGCACCAGAACTGGTCTATCTGGCACCCGGCAATTTCATCTTGTCGTGCCTTCGCACATGCAAAATCTAACTTGTACAGTGTAATCGAGTGAAATAATGCACACGCTCAAAATGAAGTGAAGTAATATTCCAAGAATAATCCAACAATCAGGCTGGATAGAATGTACAAATCTTTGGGACCGCACCTTTATCCTAAGACCAACTTCATTTGATATATATATTTCTTGAGGAATTCCGCCACAGCTGGCATGTTTACAACAACTCTATCTCTTTTTACATTAATGGTACTTGATACGCTTTCTTCATCTAGTGGAAGGCATTTTTAGAGATTTAAATTCAAAGGTGTGTACAATGAGTCCCTCAATACATCTCATCCTCAATGCTTATTGATGGACTACTTCTCAAAGTTCATATTTTGAACTATAGACAGTAACATAGTGAACAGAATATTCAATATTTCAATAAGTATGTCTTGACATTTTTACAATTTAGGTTCCGAATCGTTCCTGCAGAGTTTCTGATTATTCCTGACTTCTCATTTGTAGACTTATCGTCAACCTTGTATTCAACTTCCAAGACTGTGGCAACCGTTCTACATTTCTCATGGTTGTAATGGTTTCTAAGTACTATATAAGTCTAGCTGCCACTTCAAAATGGTGAATAAAACTTCATCAGATACTTGCTGGATATTATCAACAGCTCAGTCACCTTCAGATACCTGCCTCGAAGATGAAAGCATAGCGTAGTTGTCATGATTAGGTACAAAACAGAGCCAGAACCCACTGTTTCCCCAGAATGATCGTCCGATTACTCTGCTTTGCTCAACGGCTAAGTTGGCTGAACGTGTTGTACTGCAAAGACTAATAAAAGAAATTGAAGACCGAAATGTTCTGCCTGACGGACGATTAGGCTTCAGTAGGACACACTCCACCGAGCTGCAGGCCCTGAGACTGGTTAATGCAGTCAAGCTGCTGGAAAATAATTCCATAAAAATCAAAAGATCAATAAATAAGTACCATTCTGATCATTCCCATAAAAAAAAGTACTTAATAAAAATAACTACGTGAACACAGTTCTTTTTATTGATCTAGGGTAGAATGAGGTGAATTTTTCGGAATTATCAATGCCATATTTCCACACTGGCATCTGATGGTTGCTTGTAAAAGCTTTTAAGGCAAACCACGTGATTGTTCTGGAACTTTCAGCAGTAGTAGTAGCTCGGGAAAACTAATAATTACAAAATAATTTGAACAAAATATGTCAAACTTTCTCACCCTACTGAAAATCGCACGTTGAATAGTAAGGCCTCGTTAGTTCTTAGCTGATACAAATTTCGACTTCTGAGTGTTTTCGTTCGTTGGAGGCGACAGCCGACAAAGTAAACGGACAAAACGGTTCCAAACAGAAATATAAAAATGAAAAGATCAGATATTGAATATCGTAGAAATCATCTTAATATTACATTATAATACGGTTACATTGAAAGGATTCCAGTTTTCAAATTCCTCAACTTATTCAACTATATCTGTTGTAGATTGTCTTCCAAATTCTACCACTAACGAACGAATTATTTTTCAGTCCTGTCATCCTATCAAAACTGGTGATTTCATAAATGTTCACATAGTACCACACACACACGATGATGTTGGATGGTTGAAAACCGTGGATCAGTATTACTATGGAAGTAAGTTTAATAAATATATATTTTTGACGAATTACATGAACATTACTTATTTTAGGTCGAAATAATATTCAACAGGCTGGGGTTCAGTATATATTAGATTCAGTTATGGATGCTTTGAAGAAAGACAAAAATCGCAGGTATAGTAACCTTACTTCACTGAAAAGCTATGATCTACATTAAGATATATGCTCATACTATTCATGATTAGGTCTGCCAGATAATTTTCATCTTTTTTCCAACCTCCACTAACATACTATTCTTGGTGGACTATTCTATACTGAGAAATATAATTTAAAACAGTTTAATGATGAAACCATTCTCTCTCGAAAATTGTACTTTATAGGTGTAGCATCTCTATCAGATGTAGTTTGGGCAGATATGATGGAGCATTGAAATTGTCATTAGTAGATGAAATTGTGTTTACTTTTTTTCTCTTTAGTACTAGAAATGTATCGATTTATTCCAACTTCTACTCTTCCATGGAAGCTCATGCTAGTTTTTTCACCATCAGATAACGAACGAATTCCAGAAAGACACAGGAAAGTCGTCTTCAGTCACTCCTAGATAAAGGGCAAAATGGCAGTGTTTTTTTCTCGAACCCTTGAATAAACGTTTAACTTGATTTCATGTTGAATATTGAATGGAATGGCCAGAGCTTTATTAGTGATTCACAATTCATAATAGCTCACATAATAGCTCCATTTTAACACCTACAACTCTACGGCCACATTGAGGTTAACCAACATGTGAGTCTTATTCAACATAAACAATGAGTTAGTTAGTTTTATCAAAACATCTCACCTTGGAATTTCGCAGGGCTAGTGAATGGACACGAAAATGCCACCTTGTTGATATTGAGCTGTTTCAGAATTTGCCTGACTAGACGTTGTCCCAGAAAATCGACTGTGGACTATGGCTGTTATTGCAATTGAATCATCGTTTTATGTTAGGGGTGGAAGTGTGGATTTCATAAAGCTTATTAACAGCTCCAGCTACTGACCAAAAGGATCTAGATCCGTAGCGATTTTTAAGTTTATCCCTAATTCTCTGATTGTGAAATTAGTTCCTTTCATTTTTCTTGAGTGTGCGGTTGTTGCAAGCATTGACAAACCTAGTTCGGTTTTTGGCACTGGGATTTTTGCGTCACTGCCATTAGACGAGATTTTTGGTGGTGACAGGTTGCTGGCAATTTTCGTTGAACCAAGGTTAGCCGTTAGAAGTTCGTTCCATTGAAGAGGTATATATGTAATCGTGGATGATAGAATATTTTTCAGAAGCACAAATAGATGGATCTTTAGAACTGAAACAATTATCTAGCCAGGAAAAATTTTGGAAATGGTTCCCACTCAACAGATCTGTAATGTCAAACTTTGCGCAGCTTAGATTGTTCCCCAACATTTATCAACACTGAAATGACTTGGTGATCAGAAGATCCTAATGGGGACCTTACAGTGACTGTGTAAATTTCTGGATTGTTTGTTAAGTATACATTCCGAAGACCAGTATATTCTCCGTCACACTCACGAAGCCTAGTTGGCTCATTTATAATCTGAGTAAGTACGCTGCTTATTGCAAAAGCCTCAGCTTCGCCATCTTGTTCGTGTTTGATATTGGAAAGTTTGAGCCATTCGATATTGTGGACATTGAAGTCACCGAATATGAAAATTTCGGCACTGAGATGATTGATTCGCAGAAAGTCAATAGTGTTTACAAGTGAAGAGTACCCTATATTGTGTATTGCTTGGTGGTCGATAAACGCTGCATATGAATTTCATGATCTTCTGTGACATTATTTTGAACCACATAACATCAAAGTTTTGGGGTTCCAGCATTTCCTCTTGTTGACAGATGAGATCGCTTCTGATAAAAAGAGATATGCAAAAGTTACGTCTGAATCGGGAGTGGAAATCATAGCCGGGATATAGAAAATTGACGAGGTTCGTTGAAGCACTGACTTTGGTTTCTGTGAGTGCAAGAAATGAGGACCATTTGTTTGCAGGTGTTAGTGCACTGAGTACATATTTGAGTTGAGTCCTCTGATGTAAAAATCGGTTTTGAAATTGCTAGTGCGCCTCTTAACAACTGCAATTATCATGCTATTCTGCTGTGGACTTCGCCATGGAGACTAATATTCGTTTTGTTAGGAGCAAGTTGAGTAAACTGAACAAATGGGGAAACTTGATAAGTAAAATCAATTGAAAAGTCTTTCCTCGCATCAGAAAAAAAATAATGTCTCTCGACACGCGTTTTGCTAAAAAAGTTAGCATCATATCAGGAGGTGACTAGTCTTTAGGTATCTTCTGATGTTGTTAATGGATGTTGGAATCCTTAGAAATTGATAAACTTGATAATTGCAGATCTAATCTACTAAATTACCAAATTGAACTTGTTTTCTGGCCGGTTTTCAGATTACCGTACCTAAATTGTCACAGGTAAACAAATTTCAGATAATGAAGTCATCAAGGATCGCCTGTCATCACCTGCTGTCATAAAGATATATAAGGATGTAAATTGTTGAATATTTCAGGTTATTGTATTGTTTTGAAAATGTTAAAAGTGGTAAAGAACACAGAAAGTTTCAGTTCTCATTTTTCATGACGATCTCCCACTACATAGAAACGACTTCATCTATCAGTTCATCATTCATTTCAGGTGATTGATTATATTCGATTTCTGAAATTTTTGATGATTCCTTTATCAGCTTCAATCTTTTTGACGCTGTAGGACAAATTATTAGGAGAATTGTGAATTTTCTTTCCAATTCACAAACATTCCGTTTCACAAAAATGAGATAACGTAGTGTCGAATTCAACAAATTCGTTTTTTGATACATTTTCAGATTTATTTACGTGGAGACTGCATTCTTCTGGAAATGGTGGATCAAACAGCATGATATTGTGAAATCACAAGTACGTTCATATGTAAGAAATGGTCAACTAGAATTCATCGGCGGAGGCTGGAGCATGAACGATGAAGCTGTCACCAATTATCAGTCAATAATTGATCAAATGACTTGGGGTCTCAGGTACAAATTCAAAAATAATGAAGAACAAAAATTGGTGCAAATGTATTTCGATTTCAAAAATAATTTCAAGACAAAATATTCACTAAACTTTCATTGTTTATAATAACGTAGTGAATCTATGCTGTTTCAAGACTATTGTTAGACTTGAAATAGCTCGTTTGAATAGCTATTATTTAGAAAAGAACGGTAGCTCCAAGTGAGAATGGTCAGGACGAATAATATCTTCGAACTTACTATGTGTGAACAATAGAGAAAATGCGAATACTGAGAAAGATAAATAAATCATTGTTTTGGTAGGAATCGTAGGGGTGCGACAGCTGATTAACGGAAATGTTTCAAGATTATTCTAAGACTTAAAATATCTCGTTCAAATTACTATTCGTTAGAGAAGGACAATAACTCCAACTGAGAATGGTCAGGACGAGTAATATCTTGAAACTCACTATACGTAAGCAGTAGAGAAAATACTGAGAAAGATAAATAAATAATTGTTCTGGTAATCAATTATTAATGGAAAATTTGATCCTCCAAGTTTATTTCAGACTGAAAATAGCTCGTTTAAATAACTATTCGTTAGAGAAGAACAATAGTTCTGACTGAGGATGGTCAGGACAAAGTATCTATATGCAGGCAATAGAGAAAATGCCATTGCTGACAAAGATAAATAAATCATGAGTTTTGATAATCAATTATTCAATATTTCGATCACGCACAAGAAACATTCTTTCGAAAATGTTTCTTTTGTGATGCCTTTGTTTGTTTACGCCGCTACTTTATGATATTTATGTTGTGATCATTATCGTAAATAAACTCATCATTATTATTATATTATTATTCTCAGTGTTGAAATAGCTCGTTCAAATAGCTATTCGTTAGAGAAGAATGATACCTCTAACTGAGAATGTGAATACTGAGAATAAATTTTCGTTTTGATATCCGATTATTAATAGAGAATTAAATGTTTCAAGGAAATCGATAAATAAATCCCTTGCTAACTTATATTTGTACCAATGCAAAATTAAAACATTCTAAAATGACAGATTGAAAAATGTTAATTATAGATTTGAAAAGTGACTATTGACACTTCTTCAATTTTCTGCACGGATACTGTACATGCAACCCATACTGAACTATATTTCTGTTTAGAAAACTCAACGATACTTTTGGAGATTGCGGTCAACCGAAAATAGGATGGCAAATTGATCCTTTTGGACACAGTAGGGAAATGGCGTCGATCTTCGCCCAACTTGGATACGACGGTATTCTTCTAGGACGGATAGACTACCAAGATAAAAATTATAGATTGACGACGAAATCTGCTGAAATGGTTTGGAGAGGAAGTCAGAATTTAGGTAAGAGAGGAATGTATTCACAACAATATTTGTGTAAGAAGAAGAAGAAAGAATTGAATTTACCGAAATGAATTACTTTTCCGATGAATGAGAAATTCATTTTCGTTTTCAAAATAATAGAAAAGAAAATTGCAAAATGATTTCGATCTAATTCTCATATCCTATTTTTCTATTTTGGGTTATGTGAAATGAACCATTCTTTTTGAAGAATTGTAGATTCAAGAAAACACTTTCCGTGTATTTTTTTCTAATCAACCTTTTCTCATGAAGAAAACCTTGAAATATCTAAATGAATAGGTGAAGAAGTAAGGTAAGAAGTAAGGTAATTGTAATATTAGCAGCAATAATATTGCTACTAATATTACAATGAAATTACGATATAAACATTCAACAATCAACAAAAAAATCATCCATTCCGAGAAACTTTGAAATCCTTCTGGAAATATAATAAATACCCATGATCATAAATATCGCTGATAGCTTTCAAAATCGAAATTCAGCATACCAAGAACAATGCAAGTTTAAACTTTTATTTGCACTGGTCATTATTTAAAGTAATTATTTACTTTTCAGGGGAAAAAAGTGATATATTTACTGGAGTGATGTTCAATACCTACTCACCGCCAAAAGGTTTTTGTTTCGATATATTATGTTCAGATGAACCCATAATTGATGATAGAAAAAGCTCAGACTATAATGTTGATCGTAGGGTGAGTAAAATAATCATTTTTGCACCATTTCATTTTCAATCTGTCACCTAACAGAATATTGCGTTTTCTCTTCTTCGATGCACAAACACGTTTCAGTTTTGTGAGTTAACTGTTTCCCACAGATCTAGTTGGATCAAAACTTCATGATTCTTCCTTTAATTCCATTGCAGTCCACTAAGTGTCCAACAAATGGTTTTTTGATAACCATACCATATAATGAAGCCATGAAATGACTTCAAATTGAAAAGAGTGGGCCAAAAAGTATCAATACAGCGACAGGTGGCGTGTAGTTTTTCTTACAAAGCCACTTCTTCTTGAATTCGTTGTTTCGATATGTTAACTAATGTGGGTGGGTGGACGATAGCTGCTTTCCTAGAAAGAGCTATGTTTTTATAATCATTCATAATATACAGGGTATCCAATAAATGTGTGACAAACCAAACTCATGTTTTTTCTAATCGAAATCTTTAGATATTTTAACTCGATTCAATTTTTTTGGCAATTTTTCCTTAAAAATATAGGATGATTCGGGTTCATACCCAGTGGTTCAGAAGTAATAGTGGAATGTATGTCAAAATGTTATTTCTTCAGAAGTTTTAATATCATAGCTAGAGCGTCGATCAATTGGAATATTTCTTCTGGAGTGGAAGTTAACACTGATCGATTTAGAAGAATTACGAATAAGTTTATTTCTTTGGCACTAGATACTGAACTGATCAATAATATGTTCAGATTTGCTGATGAGTTGCTCAGCATTATTGCCTGCTAAATAATTAAAGGATATACTCGTATCTGATCGAAATTGAATTACGATGTTTAAGTTATTTCAAGAGACTGAATTGTGTTGATTCCAGCCCAATTACCATAGTGTTATTATTATTTTCAGAGATGCTACAGAGTGTCTACCACATTTCCACATTTTCAAATAAAGGTAAATAACCTCTGCACTGTTTGTTGATTATGAGAGTATATTTGTAATATTGGAGATAATTGAATCTTCACATGATGTGAGGAAGGAGAAAATCGACTGTATGAGTTGTTATCAAGAACGGTGACGATCTTTAGTCATATCAAGCACGTCCGAGAGAACCGTACACTAACTTGTTAAGTGAAGTGGATTACAAATAAGTTCCTTAACCGGACAGTCTGTCCGTTTGACTTATTTCGAACGCAGAGTAAAGAGTGAGTAATGATTTATCGATTTCGTTGAAGTAATAATAATAATAATGATCATAAATGAACTTTATATACCGACTTTATATATGAAAACAAAATTGTGATGAAAGAAGTGATCGATTGAAGACGTTCTTGTACAGAACAAGATTGTAACTATAAACAACAGACATATCAAAAAGTATATAGTCACAAACCATAATTCATAAGCCAGATTAGATTGAACTGGATCAACCTATTCACAGAAAATGGTCTCTCAATTAAATAAACATTTGTTTATGTGACAGTATGAATAATCTTATTTCTATAATGAATTCAAACTTTGATTAACATTTTATCACGTTCAAAGTGCAAATTTAAAGAAAAGAAATCCAAAATCCCTAGAACCAAATTCACATTATTTACATTTTGAACTATTTTTCCTTCGTGATAGCTTTCTTGTTCTTTGAAGAATATACTGGATATTATTTGTTGATAAATGAGTCTGAAATTTCAAAATGTTTGTTTTATACCAAAAATGTTTGGTTCAATGGCTAATACAAAACAAAATTTGCTCCGTTATCTATAAGGAAACAAACTTGGAATGAAGAATCACAATAATACTTCAATGTATGAAATATGATAATTAAAGTTTTGCAACCAGAGGCCAAAAGCATCTTCAATATTCAGGGTCTACTATCGAAAGCAGTGATTTATCTCAATTTATTGCACGATTAATTCGGCAAACTCAAGTTTGTCAATGAATTTTGAAATATTTGCAACTTGAAGCATAACTATAACTTCAGATCAATTTGAATTTCAAAATTATTTTCATCAAACAAATTAATATTGTAAATCAAAGCACAAACACAAAGCATTTTCGATTCAACAGCAGTCATCGATGTTTCGGCTCGATATAGGTCTCATCAGCTCATGGAAACAATAATAATAATGGTCATTTATCAAATGTAGACAAAAGATTTACACAATTTTCAGTAAATGTTAGGCAACTTAAAATTCGTCATATTCAATCTCAAAAATCTATTAAAATAAGTCCAAATCATAAAATAGTGCATATAATGTGTCTACACTGAAAAACTATACTGAACTGAAGAAGAATCCTGTTATTTCAAGTAGATCATCATCTACTCATTTCGCAAGTATAGTTAACTTTGTACTGACGCTTTCTATATTCTTAAAATTCTAATCTTTCAAAACTTACTACTAAGTATAGCTTTCTTTTTGATTAAATATCAATTATTATCAGCATGAGAAGAGTTTTTTTTATCAAGAATAGCTATTGTCTCTAAGATTTGGATATTCGTAGAAGAAAAAATATTAAAGGCATATATAAAAGTTCAGATGAAAGGATATTTGTTTTAATATGACATCAAATATAGATGAATCAGAATAAACCTCAAGTAAAATTTTACAGTAACTGTTATGATAATTAGAAAAGTTTTATTAGTGTTTCAGAGAGAATAAGGCATGTAGTAGGAAACTTATTATTGTAAGCTCTCAATAATCTCGTCAGTGAACTTACAAGGTTTTTCTCATGAATGTTTTGCTTGGGGCAAGTCTATGTTCCATAAATGTTACCAAATTATTTTCAGTTTGCATCATGAACAGAACCAGATAGTGCTTCAAAAGAACGGAATAAAGATGTTCTTTCTTACGATTGAAAGAGTATTCGTTGAAGATGATAATATGAAAGGTTACAGAGGTTTTCAAACTTATTTTATTTACCACCCACTTCGAGAATTAGTTATTTTCTATCGCCCCCCAATTTTTTTCACTTTACTACATCTCAAGAATCACAATCGCAGTCATTATTTTAATAATTCAAGCATGTGTATCATATGAAAATAAGACTTTCTGATGATTTTTTTAATTTTATTTTCATTTCCTCGTTCGTTATCAGTTCTGTGAGTTCTTCTTTCTGCTGGAGTGATCCTGCTGTGTTGACATTTGAAAAAGGATCCAACAGCCAGTCCGGTATTTCCAATTTTAAAATGTCCTGGAATCGTTCTGCAAAATCACTGTGGAGGTTCTCCAAATGTTGGCAGTAAACAAGCAAGTCGTCGTTATTGAAATTAGGGAAATTGCGAAAATCACGTCTGCCGATATTATTCTTGTATAAGAGCAATTTGGCTACAAAAGCAGCAATGACATTTTTTCTTTTAATCAAATTCAAGTCGTCACTTTGAATTGTGCTATCAAAAAATAATTTATTCAGGTCTGTCAAGTACACAATATCATTCTTTGAAGTGATGAGGTTATCGTGCAATTATTTGTCTTTATTTTCCAGGAACTCTATTACAGAGTCAAATAGATTGTAAAATCGAGTCAAACAGTTACCTCTTGATGACCAACGCACTTCTGTGTGAAATAGAAATCGATTGAAATCTTCATCATCAGCAATACAAATCTGATTAAATGATTTGTCATTTAAAGAGCTGTTTCGGATTTTATTGACTGCTTTGATGATATGTTAAAGTGATTGAGAGGCGCTTACTCGAATTTTTCGCAACCTAATGTTGCTAATTTTATTTTTTGAGTACGCTATGAAGCTTTTGTGACGTCCTGTCATAGCCGGAGCGTCATCCATAGCAGGTGATATAATATTCTTCATATAATATTTTCCATATAGTTTCTCCTTTTGTATTCATCTCTTAATTTCTGGCAAATAATAGTTCTTGATGTATTTTCTCATTTTTAATAAACCTCACGTATGAGAACAACAATGCTCCATTGGTTGGTAAATTGGACTCTAAATCTTACAGAATTGAGAATTTAGAATTGCACATTCTTCAGATGATTGCACAATGACTCTTCAATGTTTTCAGTCATCTCATCAATTGCACGGAACTATTGCTCAAATGAATTTTTTGGATAATATCTGCCGCTGGTTTATGGAGAACAGTAGTTATTTCTTCTTTCATTGCCGGTAAAATTAGTGTGAGGTTTACCTGTTTGAGCAATTAGCAAGGAGATATTGTAGGAAGCTCGAAGTCCGTCGTCGTCTTGCTTAGAAGTTTTGACACAGTTGGCTGAGCTGAGTATTTCTTTTCCAGTTCTTGAAAATAAGTCACACTTTTGTTTTTTTTATCTCAATACATTTTATTCAAATGATCTTATAGCTTTGAGGGTTTCATCGCTTCATTCGAAATTGTTTTTGACAAAGAAGGCAAATAGGAGAAAATGGATTTGTGGGATTTTCAACTAATCCATATTTTAAATATTTCGCGCTATGCTGGCCGCTTCTTCTTTTTTGCTTCCGACATCTGTCTTCAAAAATGCCGAAGTAAAGAAGTATTAAAAACTTGCCAATGACACAGTATTCACCACCGCACTTTACCTAGCTAGTCGCTAACTTAATTCACTTGTTTCCATAATATCATCAAATGACATTACTGGCTGGATGGCGCTCGCGATTTTGTATGAGGCAGCGGGCAGGCCTAATACTTTCGAGAATGGAGACTAGAAACTTCTCGCTTCGCATTGAAGCTCACCGCCATCTATTGTACAGTTTGACAACTATCAGACAGGAAATAGTTACTGTCTAGTCTCCTAGATGGCGTTACACGAGGAAACGCACCGTTAGGCGTGAAGGAGAGGTAAAGTTTGTCTTGAAAGGCCATCGCCCACCTAAACTGCTTCAACGCCCCCCAATCTTTTCTGTGCCCTCTACTGCCACCCTATAGGCCTCCAGTGACAACAAGGGCGCGTTATCGCTCACTTTGCGAAAGACTACGTTAAAGGCTGAAATTTTTGCCTTTTCAATATAAAATTACCATTTTTTTTCCATTAAATTCGAATCATATCATCACAATTAGGTCTTAGTTACGTTTCTAGACATATGAAATATTAAATTTTCTCCTTTTTTTTTCTAGATATGAGATAAATTGAAACGCATGTTTGGAATATTCGTTCTCTTGGAATTTTTATCATTTGAAATGGGAGGCTCAGCTAGCGTGACACCACCACAACCTCCTTTGCCAACTACACCAAAACCGGAACCTCATAGGAATTGTGGTTATGAAGTAAGTGGGTATTGAAGAAATGAAAACTAGTATCCAAAATCCCAAGATGATGAAAAATGTTTCTTCCTGAAAAATCAAAATCTGGAGAAGTTCCTATTGATTTCATGAGCACCTTTTCAACCTGCTATTTCATTTAGTCAAAATAGAGCTACAAATTGATACAGATAAATGAACTTCCAAAAATAAAATCGATATTTTCAGTTCAAATTCAAAATATCTGTTTTTGTTGTTGAATGGTTTTACCATGAAGCGGATCAGCCAAAAGTTGTAGATTACGTAAGTGTCTAATAACTGACAAAATGGTTAAGGAATTCGGGTTGAGGTTTCCAGTGCAACTATTTTTCAGGTTCAAAGGCCCTTGATTTTTGGAATTTATTCCTGACGTTTTGCTGACGCGAGTGGCTAGCTTCTTCAGAGGTTGCCCACCCGAGGAAACATAAATACGCCTTAGGCAATCGTAATATCCAGTCATCCGATATAGGTTAGACTAGGTAAGGTCCAAAGTGAGTAGGTCTATTCGACTCTCCACCGCAACTCACAAGGGTTTATTGTGGCTCACATATATTCAAACTCGATCAAATGAACCCAGCTTCTGAACGAAATCGATTAGTTTGTATGTTGATTGGTCTTTCAGGTCAGATGGTAAGAGTACGGCTCTGCCGAACTCTAAAAACCCAATTTGGTCCCCAGCGGGGCAGGCACATCAGGTGCTCTGATGTTTCATCATTTTCCAAACAGAGGCGACACACACTGTCTTCCGACAGTCCGAATTTCTGCATATGATGATTCAAATGACAGTGACCCGTAAGGCCTGTTAGACATCGTAGTTCATCTCTACTGCAGTCCAGCAACTGTTTGGTATCAAGCTTCGAAGGGTGAATAAACGCCTTGAAGTGAGTCCATTCTGGAAGATTCTGCCATAAATCTTCTTGCCATCCTGATGTTCAATCTTTGTGTTACAAAGCGTGAAGCAATGCCAATAACAGGTTCTGGTACGATGAGGCTGCTTGCAGCATACTCCTTTGCAAGGAAGTCAGCAGTCTCATTGCCTTCCAGGCCAGTATGGCCAGTAATCCAGACTAGAGACAATCTGTTGAATACATAATTTCTGCTATATCTAAAGCCGCCGGTAAAATCAAACTTTCGGCAATTGTGTGGGGTTTTCCTGTTTTAGCCACACGAAAAGCTACTCGATAACTAGCAAGCAATGCTTTTTCGTTTGGATTGGAGATTTGTACTAGAGCAGTGTTTTGATCTTGAAGAGCTTTCAATTTTCTCTCAAAAAATTCCAGGGGTTTATCGTTTTCATTTGGATGTTTTGTGTTGAGGTGGCTAACTTCGATGGCTTCATGCTTTCTCTTGATAATGCTTCAAAGCAAATAACGCAAATAACGCAATCACAGTGAACCCGAATTTCAAATAATTGTCATCATAAAGACGATTTTTTTTCGGTTTTGATCCACCACTCCCGCTAGAAGTTCGTACCTATGCGCGTAAATTGCGTTAGTTATCAATTGGCGACTTTTTCGATGTAAAATATTGTTTTTTTACGTATTTTATTATGTATTTATATCCTAATTATCAAAACGCATCAAAATGTGTATGGACTGAATATTTGTGACATAAAATAATAACATACATGAAAAAAGGGTCGGGGGGTCGCATAATATTTTTCCGTACTAAGGGGGTCGTGTCATGAAAAAGGTTGAAAAACACTACTCTATGATAAGCAGATTTCAACAAAGTATAAAACGTATGGTCTGTAGCTTATGGTTCCGAAGCTACAAATTATTTTAGTTGAAAACGAGCCACCCTAAATATTGATTTGCAGGAATAATAAAGAAACAGGACAACAATATACAGAAGGCCACATTTTGAAATATTCGTTCTAGAGACAAATATGGAAGCAATAAATCAGAAAAAAGAGATTTTTCATTAATTCCTGAATCAAAATCTGATGAATGGGCAATGAGAAGAAATGAATTTTCAATAGTAAATGTTCAAAAATGTTTCCATCAACTTTCATACAATGGTACAAACGAGCTTCCATTGCCGTCCTCACATGGTGGAGAATCTCGGAAGTTATTCATCTGCAATGCCTCGTGATATTCTCTCTCAAATCTTCTAATGTTGTTGATTTTATCTCATACACTTCAGACTTCAAATGACCCCATGGACAGAAATCTACAGGAGTGAGATCCGGAGACCTTGGTAGCCATTCTGTAGGACCTTTTCTGCCAATCCATCGACCAAGAAAATGATCCATCCTGCTGTGAAACTATTTCGTTTCCGAATTATTTATATTCTCCTCAATTACCCTAATGATGCACGGTATCATTCGATTCTCCAACATATTCAAATATTTATCACTAGTCAAATTATCATCGATAAAAAAGGTTCTTTGATGTGGCCACCTAAAANAACAGGAAGGAAATTTTTATGTTTTTTTTTAAAGTGGTTGAATATGTTTCGTGGTGCATTTCATCAGTTTGGACTTCCATTGTCTAATATGATATAAATTGATTTGAAATCCCTGAAAAAATCTGTAGGAAAATCAAAAAGATTAGTTGAAAAAACAATTTTCGTGAGCAAAAAATTGAAATCAGAATGAAATAACATACAAGCAACAACCAAAAACAACACTCAAATAGCGTTTGTTTGATGGTGGTTGGCAATGCTTCCTAGTGTATTTCATTAGTTCGGACTTCCATTGTCTAATATTATATAAATTTATTTGAAATCCCAGAAAGAATCTGTACTCTTTTCAGTAACTATGAAACACTTTACGAAGTTTAAGGTTTGTGCGTATATGGTATCCACACCATAATTATTTACGTAACCACATCGCAAATTTTCGGTCGTGGTCTACTGCATTATAAATTCATTCGAAAATAAATTACCTCTTTTCTGAAAAACACAACTCAATGTGTTTTAGAAAAATTGTTATTGATTTTAACATTTTTTTTGAGAAGTTTTGAATTAGGTCCTCATTATATACAGGGTGTTTCATAACTGAATGCTGATCCTGAATGGCGATAATCCTTGAACTGCAACCTCTTCATTTCTGAGATACAGGATGAAGAAATGAATTTCTTCATGAAGAAATTCAATGTTGAAACAAAAAAATTATTTCTAATGAATTTCTTCATAAAGAAATTCAATGTTGAAACAAAAAAATTATTTCTACCCTGATATCTCTCAAACCACTTGAGGATTTTTTCAATTCTTCTACATGCAAAGTACGCAATAACATACATGTTTCCATGATGGAGTTTTTTTTTATTTTCATCAGTGGCGTCCCTGTTAACATGCCTGTCTTGCATATGGAAAAAGGACAGTTTCCCAAATGATTTTTTTGTACTTTCCATAAAAATAATGTCATGCTTTTTTCCACTGGCGAATGGTTTTTTAGGTTGAAAATATAATGCATTCATTTGCTTGTCCCTATGCGAAATCAGCCGTTCAAGTGTACCTACCTACAGCTTGTCAAATTAGGAAGCGACTTCAATGTCTCGGCTTAGGACCTCTCCTACGATGCGCGTTCGTTAATCGACTGTGTGTGTGAGAGAGAAACATATAATTCTCAAGTCTCTCCCTAGTTTTAACAAGCTGTAGTAGGCTTATTTTGTGAGCTAGACACATCTAGATTGCTGATTCCGTTGTTGCCAAAGTAAACAATTTTGTCACTTCTCTACGTCATATCATTTACATCATAAAAACTTGTTAATTGAAGGAAAAATCAGCATTCAAACATGAAACACCCTGTATTTCTACAGTATTCTAACAATTTCTGTTGCTTTCATGATTCAACTTTGAATTCATTCGCTAGGTGGATGATTTATTCGACTACCTTGATCACCAGTCTCGATATTATGCTACTAAAAACCTCATCATAACAATGGGAGGGGATTTCACTTACATGGATGCGGAAACTTGGTTCAAAAATCTTGATAAATTAATAAGGTTCGTATTATTTTCTTCCTCAGGTTGACGATTTCTTCAATTTTCTCGAAAATATGACCAATAGTTATAATACCAATAATGTGATTGTCACAATGGGTGAGGATTTCAACTATCAGGAAGCTGATTCTTGGTTCAAAAATTTAGACAAATTAATCTTGTAAGTAATGTTTTGGAAATTGTTGAATATGTGATTACACTAAGTTGTGAGAATCATAAAATTTGTTGTGGTAACTAGTCAAAATGTAGAAATATCTTTTTGAGTTATCAAAAATTATTTGAAATTTTACGAATAACCACAAGTTGTTTATTAAAGATTTCAGTGAATCATCAATGATGTTGTGAAATACAATATGATTGATTCATCAAGATCATTATATAAATGAAAATTGTTGTATACGCACACAATAGTATTTCATAAAAAGGTTTGAAACTGATGAGTCACTTGAATGTTGATGGTTTTTTCCTTATCAAGATAGTTGATGAATATTATACCATGCGCATCCAAAAATCCGGATACCATAACCTTGCCAGCTGTCTGTTTCGTCTTTGCACGCTTTGGAATCCATCCATCACGGGCGGTCCACTCAAATGACAATAGATCAGAGGTTCTCAAACTTATTTTGTCTACCGCCCACTTCGAGAATTAATTATTTTCTAGCGCCCACCAATTTTTTTTACTTTACTACATGTTAAGAATGATAATAGCAGTCGTTATTTTAATAATTAAATTATGTGTGCTATGTGAAAATGAGACTTTCTGATAAGGGTAATGTAAAACACCATTTTGTAATATTAGGAAAACTTTTATTCATGTTATTGAAACAAACATTTCAATTTGAATTTTAAAACTAATCTAATGTGAAAGATGAATTTGATGATTTTTAACAAGTTTGTTAATATCAGGCTCGAATTTACTCACAAACAGCCGTAAGTCACCGCGTTCGGTAATCTGCAACCAATTTCTCTTTTTAGTTAGGAACGTTGCCACAACACTAAATCCACGTTTACACAAATAAGATGATGAGAATGCCATCAAAAATCGTTGAACGATGGACCACAATCCAGGGTATAATTGCACGTTTGGCTTTTGTAGCCAAAATTCTTAGTATCCATTTTGAATTTTATTTTTATTTTCTCGTTCGTTATTAGTTCTATGAGTTCTTCTTCCAGCTGTGGTGATCCTGTTGTGTTGACATTTGAAAAAGGATCCAACACCCAGTCCGGTATTACAAGTAAGTCGTCGTTTTTGAAATACTGCTGACAAATTAGGGAAATTGTGGAACTCACGTCTGCCGATATCATTTTTGTATAAGAGCAATTTGGCTACAAAATCATTTTTTGTTCTAATCAAATTCAAGTCGTCACCTTGAAGTTGGAGATTGACATCATTAAATATTTTATACAGGTATCTTAAGTACGCAATCAAGTACGCCATCATTCTTTGAAGTGATAAGGTTTTCATTCAATTCTTTGTCTTTGTTTTCCAAGAAGTCTATTACAGAGTCAAATAGATTGTAAAATCGAGTCAGATAGTTACCTCTTGATAACCAACGCACTTCTGTGTGAAATAGCAGTCGATTGAAATCTTCATCATCAGCAATACAAATCTGATTAAATAATCTGTCATTTAAAGAGCTGTTTCGGATTTTATTGACTGCTTTGATGATATATTGCAGTGATTGAGAGAGGTGCTCACTCGAATATTTCGCAACCTAATGTTGCTTATGAATGAAGCAATGTACGCTATGAAGCCTTTGTGATGTCCTGTCATAGCGCGCCATCCGTAGCAGCTGATATAATATTTTTCAATGGAATTTCTTTTTTATCACAAAATTTTTCCAGTATATTATATATGGTTTCTCCTTTTGAATCCGTTTCTAAATTTCTGGCAAATAGTAGTTCTTCACATATTTTCTCATTTTTAATAAACCTCACGTATGACAACAACAATGCTCCATTGGTTGGTAAAGTGGACTCATCTAACTGAATTCAGAGAATTCAGAAGTCTACAGATAATTACACATTGTTTTCAGCCATCTCATCAATTCGTCTTTGCACGGAACTATTGCTCTAAGGAATTTTTCGGATAACTGGAGCACAGTAGTTATTACTTTTTTTATTGCCGGTAGAATTGAATCCTCTTCAATAGTGTGAGGTTTACTTGTTTGAGCAATTAGCAAGGAGATATGTACGAAGCTCGGAGTCCGTCGTCGGAGAAGCCGCTGAAAAAAGTTTTGACAAAGTTGGCTGAGCTGAGTGTTTCTTTTCCAGTTCTTTAAAAAAAGTTACACTTCTGTTTCTTTTATCTGAATGCATTTCATTCAAATGATCTTGTAGCCTTGAGGGTTTCATCGCTTCATCCGAAAATGTTTTTTGACAAAGAAGGCACATACGTGAAGATGGATTTGTGGGGTTTTCAATAACTCCATATTTTATATATTCCGCGCTATACTGCCATTTCTTCTTTTCTGCTTCCGAAATAATTTTGTCTTCAGAAATGCCGAAGCAAAGAACCGAGTATTAAAAACTAATGACACCACTCACAATATTCACCATCTCACGCACAACACTTTACCTAGCTAGTCGCTAACTCAATTCACTTGTTTTTGTAATATCGTCGAATGACATTACTGTCTGGATGGCGCGCGCGCTTTTATATGAGGCAGCGGGCGGGCCTCTTACTTTCGAGAATGGAGACTAGAAACTTCTCGCTTCGCATTGAAGCTTATCGCCATCTATTGTATAGTTTGACAACTATCGGACAGGAAATAGTTACTGTCTAGTCCCCCAGATGGCGTTACACGAGGAAACGCGCGTTAAGCATTAAGGAGCGGTAAAGTTTGTGTTAAAAGCTGTTTTGATTACCTTCGCCCCCTAAAGCGCTTCAACGCCCTTCAATCGTCTCTGTGCCCTTTACTGTCCCCCTATAGGCCTCCAGCGCCAAGGGGGCGTTATTGCCCACTTTGAAAAAGACTTGTTTAGATCCTGGTATGAAATGATGGAGCCATGCTTCCATCCATTGCAACATATCCATATATAAATGGTGGCACAGCTTCAAACACTGCTCAAAATCATCAAATCGTTGTTGTTTTTGATTGATTGCGAGCTCACACGACACCCTCTTTGAACAGAGCTGTTGTACACCCAAATATTCACCCACGATATGTCCAACATGTTCCTTTGATATCTTTGAAGCCTCAGCTATCTTGATCAATTACACTTTGTGGCATTCAAAGTTTTCCTCGATAACAGCCTCTTTTATTAAAATGATGGATGAAGCCGTTGTTACTACGTGGTAGGAGATCATCATGAAAAATGAAATGAATGTTTTTTAACACTTTTATTCATAACTAAAGTTACTGCAGTTTCGTTCTGTACGGACATTTCCAAACGAATACAATATTGTATTCGTTAGTTACACTTCGTTCAAACTTAGCAAACCACTTCCCAACGGTTGATTTTTCCATCCATTTTGTTCAAACTAATATGTTTCGTCACTCAAAATATTCTATCCCACAAACTTATAGTCCAACAGCTGTGAAATTTGTATGCGTGTCTTTTGAAGGTTACGTTCAACTGAAAATCATATAGATTCAATACCAGTAGCGCCATCTGTGTGTTAGCCTACGAACTTTTCAGCTTACTCAATAGTTAGGCTTACGTAGGTTCTTCTTGCGACGATACTTAATTGTTTGGAGAATTCGAGCTGTTGGTCAAAAATAACACCAAGACATTAAGCTTTAAAAACAGAAAGAATAAATTCGTTGTCAATACGTACAGAAAACTCATCAAGGCGGCTTACGTTCAGAGCTATACACCCAACATGAAATAGTCATTAATTACTTATGACATTTTTCAATAGAAAAATTACTTTCCGATTTACTATTGGAAACATTTCTTTTTTTTTCCAATAACTTCGTGTAAAAATGTGCTTTTTCAATGAACACTGTTTTAATCTGCATTTTTATGCATTAATGTTTCAGCTACGCTAATCAAAGGCAAGCCAACGGTTCCATATACAATTTGATTTATTCAACGCCTTCTTGTTACGTTAAAGCAGTGCACGATGCATCAGTTGGAAAGAAGTCGTGGCCTGTAAAAAGGGACGATTTTTTCCCGTACGCCTCAGATCCACATGCCTTCTGGACAGGATATTTCACGTCTCGTTCAACCATCAAACGTTTCGAGAGAGAAGGAAATAATTTCTTGCAGGTAAGAAGGATATGATAATCCTACAACTAGTAGGATTATCATATACTGTGCATTCCATTTAAAACGATCCACCCTGAATAACTCGGTACAAAAATAAAAAAACACGTCGACAATAGTGAAATATTTTGAAATATTCACATTTGATCTAACTTTTCCTATTGCACCCCTAGAGCATGTCACCATCTTTTTTTAATGGATCACTCTAGGTTGTTTCACATTATCAAATGCTCTATGACACCGTTTTCCAACGTGTGGGTCGCGACCCCCTGGAGGGTCGCGATGCTTCTGTAGGGGGGTCGCGCAAGGATGAAAAAACTACCTCAGTAAAAATAATAAAGTTTATGAAGATATATTCGTCAAGAAAATGTTAACAAAAAACATATACTGGTCAAAATTTGAACATATTAATACAAACAAATCAACAAAAAATTAAAGCTTACGTCTACTTGTCACTCCTAATGCGAAGGTTGCGCTTGTTTTCGATTGATCAATTTTTCCAATTGTGATTCCGTGTTTGCTACATTGAGTATTGAGTCATTTTATAAATTTAAGCGATTTCTTTGCTTGCTTTTAATTTGGGTCATTGATGAAAATGTCAACTCGCAAAAATACGAAGTGGCAAATGGAATCAAACCCCTCAATGCCTCAGTTGTTGATTTCGGGTATTCTGCTTTTTTTTACCAAAAGCCATCCGTATTGGCAGACTTGAATTCTGAGTGTAACATCCCATCGGCAGATCACTCCAGCAAATTTTCTTTTAGGTTAGTTGTTAAATTCGCTTCATAGCTGCAGTTAAAAATGGATTCAAGATCCACCTTTGCTTAATGTTTTCCAATATCACTTGCACAGAAAAGCAATGACATAATTCTTCTTTCAAATTATCTAACACTGTTTTCATATCAGGTATATACTCCTTGAGGTTTATCTCACATCCGACTTCTTCAATATAAGACTGTGTCGACGAAAATGAATCGAAGTTATTGTGATTTATAGAGAATGACCACAAATCAATTTTCTTTGTAAAGCCATGTATTTTGTCTTTTGCAGTGATGACATTTTCATCTCGCCCTCGAAGACTTTTATTCAAGATATTTGAATGGTCAAATACGTCAGCAAGAAAAGCTAATTTCAAAAGAAAATCCAATTCACAAATAAATTCAGAGTATTCCGACTTGGTCTTCTGTAAATATATTACAATTTAAGCTCGGAGTTCCATAACTTTGGTCAATACTTTGTCTCTCGGTAACCACCTAACATCTGTAACGTAAAGTCAATTTTAGTAGAGTGCCCTCATGTCTTTAGAAATAATCCGAAACAATCGTATCTAAAACGCTTTTCCTTTAATTGAATTTACAATTTTTATAATAATATTTAGAACTTGACTGTATTCCTGTGGCAAGGTTTTGGCCGCAAGAGCTTGGCGATGAAGAAAGCAATGCATCCAAGAAGCGTTTGGCATTTATTCTGTCAATCCAGTAATAAATTCACTTTTTGTACCAGTCATAGCTTTTGCTCCATCACTACAAATAGCAATGCATTTTTCTTCCCAATCGATACTCATATCTTGCGTAACTTCAAGGAACATGTTATGCAAGCACTGACCTGTAATGTTTGGGGGAAATGCTCTGCAAAATAGTTAATTTTTCATTAGATTAATAATGCACAAAAGCGACAAACTGCGCACAACCCGCAATATCTGTAGATTCATCAAATTGCAAGGACACAAAAGTACTTTCTTCTACTTTTTCTATGACTTAGTCTCGAACGTCAGTCGCAATATCGCTTATCCTGCGTTGAATGGTATTGTCTTGAGCTGTTCTACTTCTTTGTACATAATTTCTGCTATATCTAAAGCCGCCGGTAAAATCAAACTTTCGGCAATTGTTTTCCTGTTTTAGCCACACGAAAAGCTATTCGATAACTAGCAAACAACGCTTTTTCGTTTGGATTGGACATTTGTACTATAGCAGTGTTTTGATCTTGAAGAGCTTTTAATTTTCTCTCAAAAAATTCCACAGGTTTATCGTTTTCATTTGGATGTTTTGTCTTGAGGTGGCTAACTTCGATGGCTTCATGCTTTCATGCATCAAAACGCATCAAAATGTTGTATGGGCTGAATATTTGTGACATAAAATAATAACAAACATGAAAAAAGGGTCGGGGGGTCGCGTAATATTTTTCCGTACTAAGGAGGTCGTGTCATGAAAAAGGTTGAAAAACACTGCTCTATGATAAGCAGATTTTAACAAAGTATAAAACGTATGGTCTGTAGCTTATGGTTCCGAAGCTACAAATTATTTGAGTTGAAAACGAGCCACCCTGAATATTGATTTGCAGAAATAATAAAGAAACAGGACAACAATATACAGAAGGCCACATTTTGAAATATTCGTTCTAGAGACAAATATGGAAGCAATAAATCAGAAAAAAGAGATTTTTCATTAATTCCTGAATCAGAATCTGATGAATGGGCAATGAGAAGAAATAAATTTTCAATAGTAAATGTTCAAAAATGTTTCCATCAACTTCCATACAATGGTACAAACGAGCTTCCATTGCTGTCCTCACATGGTTGAGAATCTCGGAAGTTATTCATCTGCAATGCCTCGTGATATTCTCTCTCAAATCTTCTAATGTTGTTGATTTTATCTCATACACTTCAGACTTCAAATGACCCCATAGAAAGAAATCTACAGAAGTGAGATCCGGAGACCTTGGTAGCCATTCTGTAGGACCTCTTCTGCCAATCCAGCGACCAGGAAAATGATCATCCAAAAATTGTCGCACTGGAGCTGCATAATGAGGAGGTGCACCATCCTGCTGAAAAACTATTTCGTTTCCGAATTATTTATATTCTCCTCAATTACCCTAATGATGCACGGTATCATTCGATTCTCCAACATATTCAAATATTTATCACTAGTCAAATTATCATCGATAAAAAAGGTTCTTTGATGTGGCCACCTAAAATTCCTGCCCAAACATCCAGTTTTTGAAGTCGTTAGGTATGAACTTTACTGTATAAATAAGGATTCGTATCACTCCAATATCGACAATTTTGCCGATTGACCTCTACATTCAAACTAAATGTACATTCACCCAAAAAACAAATTTTATACAAGAATTCTGATGCCAAGTTAATCCGTTCAGTGAGACTTTCACAAAACTCGATACGTCTACCGAAATCATCTTCGTTCAATTCATGGACTAGACTAATTTTATATGTATGAAATTATTACTAATGAAGGATCCTGAAGAAATTTGTATGACTGATTCCTGATTCTCGATATAACTTAGTAGGAGATTGCGAATTTTCCATTAGTCGAACGTGCCCAAAAACTTCAATACAAATAGCTACATCGTTGACAACTCCTGAAAGGTTAAACTTTTTATTGTTAACAGATTCAGTTTCCATAAATTTGTTCAATAATTTCGAAACGTATTTTTTTCGAACATTTTATCCTGCAAGAATAACATTGAACATACGGGCAGCAGCTCTAGCACTATTTTCATTCTGGTAGTACAAAGTCACTATTTCAATCCGTTCACGAAGCTTATAAACCATTACTCCTCAAGAATTCACAAAAACAGAAACCCCAATTGTAACTTCACTTGCTAGGTAATTGTTATTGAAGAATAAGACAAATACAATATGAAGATGATATCGAATTTAGACCTAACTAGGCAAAATAAGACTTTTTTGAAGTATACTTCACAANTATGACCAAAAAGTGAATTTGTAATATTATTATAACCTACTTATTAGTGACGATTCCCATAATGTATGGTACTTGTATTATAACATTCAGTGGAAAATAAATTGTCTTGTCTTGTCTTGTCTTGTCATCCATTTTGAACAGAGATTTCTCATTGTCAAATGATCATTCATTTATTCATGTTTTCTGTCAAACCCGCCTTTTTTTTTCATAAAGCGTAGTCCTCATAACACTTTTCAAGCCATTTTTCCGCTTGAACGGCATTTTTCCCATCAAGGAGCGGTGAAAAATTAAAACACAAAGTTGTTTTGGATGATTTGTTTTGAAAATAACAAAAGTAGTGGCACTCTTAGCACAATAACTCACAAACTGAGGTAAACTAAGTAGAATATCATGAAATTTCAACAGCTTCCTTTTGAAGGTTTGTACCAACTGAAAAAGCGGTAAATGCAATAACACTATCGCCATCTATGTGTTAGGCCCGATACTTTTCAGCCCATGTTGTCGTATATTGCAGATTTTCACTCGACAGTTCACAAGACCCACGTGTATTTCATTTTCATTAGAATCGACGTTCTCGTTGAACACTTAATTGTTCTTCGCCTTCACCAGCTTTTCATTTTCAGATTTGTAAACAGCTTTACACTCTTGCGGAGCTAGACCCAATTGACCGAGTGGATCTGAATGCCCTCAGGGAAGCAATGGGTGTTATGCAACATCACGACGCCATCACAGGAACTGAGAAGGAACATGTCGCTCATGATTATTCGAGAATCCTAGCAAAAGGAATGGATGAATGTAATTTCATTACTGCATCTGCTCTAAGGTAAAATGAAAATATTTGGTTAATTTACGTGAATCCTGATGTCGCAAAATTCATAATGTTTTCAAAAATAAAGATACCAATGAAAGCAACAATATGGAAGACATAGGTACACATAATGTTCAAATACTTCAGACTACAGGTTTGTTCTGGTTCTGACATCTGAAACTGTCTGGAAACTGCGCAAGACATGATGCGTACATACAAAAAATATCAAACAGTCCAAAATAGTCTTGGACACTTGGATAAACCAGAAGGCATTTTGACCACTGTGCCACCTATCGTATATATGAAGAGATGAAAAGGAGAAAATACTGTTGATCATGTCCATTTTGTTATGTAGCGTATCCTTGTAGTCAGTTCAAATGTTATCTAAACTCAACCATCAATTATTTAAATCAAATAAATGAAAAAAAAACATCCCAGAAAATAACCCAAACAAATTTCCACATGAATGCGCATGAGCAACGGGAACAGTTTCTTAACAGTTCAGCCTCGAGAGTAAGAACGATTTGGGACGGTTCAAGACAGTTCAGGATCATTTCGCAGTCAAAACCAGAACAAAGGATTCATCACTCCAAATTTCAATTATCCAGAACGCTCTATATCAACTGCGCATGATCCTGACGTCCTAGAAACTGAATTTCGTAGAACCAGAACAAACCTTATGGCAAATTGCGATTCATCGCGAATTTTTTATTCAAAAGCATTCATAGACTAAGCCATTCTCTATTGGATTGATTTATTGCCACCTTTTTTAGATGAATATTCTTTATTCGTTCAAGTGTAAAATAGATAATATCCAAGCAGGTGTAGAACATGTCAATAATATAAACAGATTATGAATAAAATGGGATAAAAGAAGAGAAAAGAAATTCATTAATACTGTTTATTGTATGATTTTCACTATAACGGGTTTTACAAAAACCGCGACACGTGTTTCCCAATACAATAGATTTCTCTAGCGTTAATAATAAGCTACTTCTAAATTACAACTATTTTATGGAGAAGAAAGTTTTTGGCCTTCTACTTCCCCATCTCGATACAAAAAATGTAGGAATCTTCTAAAGGAAGGAAGAATTCATCGCGAATTTTTTATTCAAAAGCATTCATAGACTAAGCCATTCTCTATTGGATTGATTTATTGCCACCTTTTTTAGATGAATATTCTTTATACGTTCAAGTGTAAAATAGATAATATCCAAGCAGGTGTAGAACATGTCAATAATATAAACAGATTATAAATAAAATGAGATAAAAGAAGAGAAAAGAAATTTAATAATACTGTTTATTGTGTGATTTTCACTATAACGGGATTTACAAAAACCGCGACACGTGTTTCCCAATACAATAACTTCCTCAAGCGTTGATAATAAGCTAATTCTAAACAACTATTTTATGTAGAAGAAAGTTTTTGGCCTTCTACTTCCCCATCTCGATACAAAAAATGTAGGAATCTTCCAAAGAAACGAAGAAATAAATAAAAAAATATAATTCTATACAAACATGTGTAGATCATGTAACTTCCAGACACAAACTGAATGAAAAAGCCCTTTCGAAACAGCTATTTACATGTAAACATTGAATTACATGAAAAAAAAATACCTTTGAAACAAATACTTTCATTTGAATACTGAATTATACGAAAAACACTATTCTCTATTGCATTTGTATTCCAACATCCATATGGAATCAAATCAGATATCATTCACAGGATTTTTATACGATATAATTAATGAAAGAAGAACAATCTCACTTACATGAAACCTTGCTATCATCACTGCTAGACATCCGATGTTTCGCCTTGAGAAAGACATATTTGTTGCAAATTGGATAATTTTTTGGTCAACTATATAAGGCAAAATTTCACTAGTTCGGACTTCCATTGTCTACTATATAAAATGATTTGAAATCCCTGAAACTACTAAAAAAGAAGAATTGAAAATGAATAGCTGAAAGCCTTGTAGAACTCCTACTTTTATTATTCCCTTTTCAGATTTTATTTGTTCTCATTTTTAATCTCTTTCTATTAGCTATTGAAATCTATTTGTTTCAGTAAACTTGTCGCTCCCGAGGAAAAACTTTTCGTAAATGACGAGCCTGCACCTGTTATACCTTTCGAAACTTGTCCCTTACTCAATGTGAGCCAATGTGGATTCACTGAGAAAAACAATGGTTTTGTAGTGACAGTTTATAATCCCCTCAGCAGACCTGTCTCGAAACATATCAGAATTCCAATTCGGGGAGATCATTATGTTGTCATCGATCCAAAAGGTAATTATATTCTAGTTCGTTGTTTCTCCTACTGAAGTTACCAAACTAGTTACTGAATCGCCAAGCTTTCTGGTATATGAATGATGGACTATTCGAAGCAAAATCCAATACAACCGATATTTAGGAATCACGTTGAATGGTAAGACCTCGTTAGTCTTTAGCTCGCAGAAGTTTCTGAGGGATGTCGTTCGTAGAGGTGCGATAGCTGGTTAACGAAAAAACATATTTTCAAACATATTTACGTAATACAGAATTGATGAATTTCTGAAAAAAACTATTTTTTTTGGGTATACAATAAATAAATATTTATTTCAGTTGAAACTTGTCTTGCTCATTTTTCTACATTCGTGTTGCTTTAGAATTAAAATTTCGTTGCTGTATCGTTTGTTTCTGTTTTTAATAAAGAAAACATATCAGAAAATAATTTGATGATTCAGATCTTAGGCTCAAAATATTCTGGAAATGAAATAGCTGTCAATCAGCCGTCAATAGCTGACAACCATCAGTTTCCTTCTCCCATCAGTATGCAAGGAAATACGATGATGGTAAATGCAGTTGATAATAGAACCAATACCAATTTTCAAATAACTATTTACAGTATACAACTCAAATATTGATTTGGTCCGTTAGTATCTTCAAATAGATGGTTCTTATTCTCTGGCACTCATCGAAACAAAACTTGGTGCTACTCCATCGATCTTAACCCAATTCTTTCTCTTTATCCTGAATGACAACGATAGAAAACACTACACGACACTAACAAAAACAAATACATTCTAAACTATTTATTGGATGCTCAGTTTATGGTAGCAATATTTTCTGGTTGAAATTTCATTTATGATTTTGTGTATTTATATCAAAAATATTTGTTCGAAACCCAAGTGTTTGGTTGCTTCAAAAGTTTTGTCCACTTTCATGAGTCTACTTAAAGCTGTAATATCTCAGTGGATACTAATTCAATTTAATCGAAATTAGCGCCGTTCGAATCAGTGCTGACGTAACACGAGTCGATTAATTTTGTGCTGGGGATTCGAAGAAGTCGACGAAGACCGTTTTTGCTTGATCCTGATTGGCGAAGGTTCTACCGGTGAGAAAGTTATTGAAGTGCTAAAAAAATGGTTGTCGGTTGGTAAGGGGTCTGAGAAGTATGGAAGGTGAGGCAGATCTTCGACGTTCACTTCGTTCAATTTTCGGATGATAAAATATAAAACGTGCAGACAGTATTATCGGGGAGCAGGATTGGACCTCTTCTGTTGACCTGTGGCGGCTTCTGAAATCGATTTTCTCAAAATAGGACTCTGCTGTAATTTGGCTCGGTTGCAGAAAGATATAGTAAATCACACCAACAGCTGACCATCATACAGTAACTATGGTCTTTTTTTGTGTGTTTTCGCCCTTGGGAAGTGTCTGGGTGGGTCATCGGTGTGCAGCCATTGTCCCCAACGTTTCCTGTTATCCTTAAGAACCCACTTTTCATCACACGTGACGATCCGATTCGAAAAAGGATCGTTTCGGTTGCGCAAAAGCAGCAAAAAAGAACACGTTTGTGGTGGTCCAGTTTCCAACAGAGTCCTTGAATTCTTGTCCTAGATTACTGTAGGTTGACCACTTCTGGGCACTTCTTCACGGCTAAACTCTCCGGAACGAAATTTCGCGAACCAAACGTCGAACAGTGCTTCTGTATCTGTATCTGTAAAATAGGGAGAGTGAGTGTAGACCCACAGCACCCATGGAGTTGTCCTCCTAGGTCATCGTCCATCCTGTCCTTTCCAGGAAGGTGGGCAGGTCTCTGGGAGACATCTCCTTTATATCGGCAGGTGTAGGCCAACACTCGCCGAACACACACTCTCTTATTGACGAATAACTCCAGACAGTCGCATAGGACATGCCTGACAGTTTCATCTTCCTGTTCATACATTCTGCATAGAGGTGTGTCCACTAGCCCCATATTGTGGAGGTGTTTCCTTAGTTGACAGTGGCCAGCCAGAAATCCTACTGTTAGGCGTAGATTTTTCCTGGTCATCGCCAGATATTTCTTCGGCGCCAGCTTCCCAGGATCGTCAAGGGTGATCCTGGCGAGATTGCATACTTTGATTTCATCCCATCTCTTTAGGGATTGAGCATGGGTGTGACGTTTAGCTAGTTCCGAAATTGTCGAAGTCATCAGGCCGTAGGTGTCGCTGGGTCCTATAATTCTTTGTCCAGCCGCTTCCTTAGCTAAAGAGTCGGCAATGCGATCACCTTTACTACTGTCGTGCCCTTTAATCCAGGATAATGTTATTATCTACGGAGGATTTGGCTAAACCTTGGTGGCACTCTAGTACTAGCCCTGAGGTAACACGATGTCTGTTCAAGGCTAATAGTCTTGTCTACTATCAGTGCAAATTGTTATATTTTTGCCAGAAATTCCTTTTTTCTAGTTATTTCTTTTGTAGCGATTGAGATACCAGAACAGTGCTTTCATCAACACTATCATTGACAAATGCCTGGTTACTTTTTCGTAGTCTTTCGGCAGCACTTTGATTCGATTTGAATTTGTAGAGAAAAATTGGCCGAAAATCGCTTAACATCATAATATAGTAATGAACTGAAAGGAGGCCATAAATAAAAATTTGGAGAAAAATATACAGCATCAATGTATAGACTACAAAATTCTCTATCGATCAGTATATGCCAGAATGAATAGTGGAATGAATATTTATTGAAAAATACATGACATCGAAAGGGACAACACTTTTAAAACAATCAAAAACAATAATATTTCCAGCACGAAGTGATAAATTCCGAAAACTCCAAGTGACTTCACAAAATGGTTTCCTCGTAACAAGTCCGTATTAACGTTTTTCCAGGCGAGCATGAAAGGAAATTGAGTGATTCAATCAGGCAGAAATGAAATCAATATGGAACAGAATATTATACGAGTATATGGAGTTTATATAATCAATGGTGTTTGGCAGAAAGTTATAAAAATAGCCGTATGTTCTATGAAACTAACAGCTTTCTCAAGATATTTTTCTGCAACATCATATAATATCTTAGAGATTCTGTTTCCTACATGGGTTTGAAATAATACGATTATTATAATGGGAAGAATGTAGGATCTGTTTGAATGATGAAAATTAATTTCTGATGAAAATCGAAATACTTGCTTATACTTGCAAGGATTACTTGCTTACAAATATTACTCGAACCTAATTGCAATATCTGATAATTCAAAAATTCTAAACCATTTTGATTGCTATTTGGATTACAGCACTATCGGTAATTACATCAATTATGGTAATAACAGTTCCAGATGATCGATTTTCATCAATTACACGTTTCACTCTCTTACAGATATATTCATATTCAGATTGAAAATCAGACAAGTCTACCCAAAACATCTATATCATTCATCCATTCATTGAATTGTCATTGACTACTGATTTTCAAATATATTGAAATTTGAACTTGTGATGCACTGTTTGGAATCTTTGATGTAGTGATGAATATTATTGGACTTTTATCTCAACACCAAACCATTATTTTCAACACATCGACACGTGTTTCGACCACCAAGTGATCATCTCCAAGAAGAAGATCAAACTCCAGTAATATTCACTGAAATTTCAATCAAATGGTTGTTTATAAAATAATTCAACCTAGTTCCCTTTTTTCAGGAAATCAACTGGATACCGAAATAATTCCCATACCTGAGTCGATACTGAGAATACCTGGTAGGAAGAGTAATGCCAAAAACGAACTTATATTTCTAGCATCTAATTTGCCACCTCTCGGTTTCAAGTCTTATTTTGTAGAAGAGGCTAGTGAGAATGACCTACCCCAAAAACCCCACAAAAATAAATCAAGGCTGCGGGTAAGAATAACAATTGAATACAAATTAGAACTTCCATTATACTATTTCTTGTCAGCTGAATATCTGACTACTCAACTTCTGATATACAGGGTGTTCATTTGAAAACTTCCCACCACGGATTTATCGAAAACTACTGATTGAAAGAAAAAACGCCGAGACACGTCAGAAGATACATCAAAGGGGACAACTTTTTAACCAATAACTACTTCACCCCCTTTCACCCTCTGCACCCCAGGATCATTTCCTTATAAAATTTTCAAGGAAATGATCCTGGGGTGCAGAGGGTGAAAGGGGGTGAAGTAGTTATTGGTTAAAAAGTTGTCCCCTTTGATGTATCTTCTGACATGTCTCGGCGTTTTTTCTTTCAATCAGTAGTTTTCGATAAATCCGTGGTGGGAAGTTTTCAAAATGAACACCCTGTATGTTTGGCAGTATGTTTTCCCAATTTTGAAAATTGTAGTTTTTATCAACGCTTTCAACTTCAACCTATCGATAGAAGAGATGATCTCTTTCCCTACGAAGATTCCATCTATGAGATCGACAGAAGACTCAATCCTTGAATCAAAGATAAACGAAGTTCCCCAAGGCGGTCAGTTGAAAAGCCAAGCTTCAACATTGACCGCCAAACGAGTTTCGCCATCTGTCTTTCACTGCAAGGTAACTAGATGAACCTGTGATTCAACACGCAAGCAACAGCGCTGTTTCGAGCCGCCAAGGTTTCAACAGTGGTGCAAAGCTGAACCACTCAACTGTCCTGAAAAGGACAAGCCTGAAAGTAAAGGTGATGACATCTTATCGAACGAAGTCTCGAATATCAAGGATAAACGAGTCTCCCTAAAGCGGTCACTTGCAAAGCCAAGCTTGAACATCAACAGCCGCAGTGCAAGGCAAACAAATGAGCTGGTAATCCAACACCAGACAGCGCTGTTCTCACCCGCCAAATGTTGCTACGATGAATCACTCAACTGCCCTAATTCAATACTATTAGTATTGATTTGACTAAAATCAATGTTTGTTGATTCTCCTTTCTGTTCCAATTCAGTTCGGATCTCTTTCATTAGTATTCGTTTTTCATGTGGTATTTTTTGTGGTTGATGTTAATTAGTAGGTATAAGGGCTCTAAGCTCTAAGAATTTCAGTCATTTATAGCTAGGATGTTATAAACTTCATTCGTATTACTGAATATAAAATTTTCATTACCATCAACATGGTATTGTAGCCAATTATTCATTGGTAACATGTGATAATTTTTTTCTGTTTTATAAAATGCTTCTTCTCTATAATTTTCAAATAATTAGCTGATGATGAACCTATGTAGGTTCGAAACATGTACTGATTGATGGTTTTACCGTTCTAACATATGAGGGTGATAATAAATTTTGGAGACTCCTTCAAGTTTCCTTCTCACTTCTTCAAAATCCTCTTCAAATTTCCTTTCAACCTCTTCAAGCTTCTCATCAACTACTTTTTCCAATACCTCTTTTGTTTCCTCAAATACCTTCCCAAATTCTTCCTGAATATATTCCTGTACCTCCCCTTTACTTACTTGAAAATATTTTAAATCTTCCAACCTGCAAGTCTCTGTCTTTCTACTGTTTTTCTTGAATACCTAGTAATAATTCACGATCTTCATTTCGGTGTAATTGTTCATCCTCTTTTTTGCGTTCATCTTCCTCTCTTCTGCGTTTTTCGTTCTCCGCCAGGCTCGCTTGCAAAGCCTCAAACATTTTCCCAAGCTTTTTCATTCCGTAGTAATCGACACTCTTTGTTTTCACCATAAAACAGACAAATTTCAGTCAATTATTCCACTTCCTACACCAAATGTCACTTTTTTTCCCGTGGGTTGACCAATAATTGACTACACTGAATAATCAAACTTAATTTTATTTCACTTCAAATACAACAAACAATTTAACTTTAACTTCAACTATTATTCGAATGTCTATCGCCTTACTAGATCGCTTCGCATACCGCACTATAATTTCCACTTGACTGTGTCGATATGTTCGTGGCTAGCGTTTATATATCGTAATCGAATGCGTTAGAAACTTTCGCCGGAATTCCATCGAAATCGGTACTATTATTCCCGCTGCATCTAGAGCGACAGCGAACATCGTACATCCGCGCGCTCTTAGCCATGTCACAATTGGTTTATGGCTACCAGTGGCGGCTGGCGTTATTTTATTTAGGGCATTCATTATTTCTCGAACTATGTATGGTAAGAGGACTAAAATGATTCAACGAGAATTGGTGAATGAGCTTGATGTTGGTTCAAACCCAACATTTCCTTGGGCTCCAGAATGTCTTCTTGAAATTCTCGAACTACCTGAAGTTTGGAGTAAATAATCTGCTATAACGCTTCTTCACTTGAGAATACCTCACGGCATCAAATATCCTTGACGGTATATCCATGTTCAATTTTAGAATGTAACTCAAAAAAATCGTACTCTCCTCCTCTTCTTCGGGTCTGTATCAATCTTCAATATTAATTTGGATATAGCATGTAGTTCAAATTCCTTCGGAAAAGAATACTGCATGCTTGGTTCAAAAAAGATACGACACAGTTATCAGTAACACTTTTGGGTGGAGGGTGGAACAGACCTACTCACTATTACCTAGTTGAAAGTTTGATGACCCTATCGAGGAACATATCTCAAGACATGAAAATCCGATACTCATGAATTTTATATCAAAATTTGGCCATTCAAAGTAATTCAATTTTCAGGAAGCAGAATTCCAAATCAATGAAACTACCGGGTCGATCAGCAAAATAATCATGAATAATATATCTCTAGACTTCAACCAAGAATTTCTTTACTACAAAGGATTCGTTGGTAACAATGAGGTTTTTGCGAATAGATCATCAGGTGCATATATATTTCGACCATACGGCAAAGCTTCTAGTATAGAAAACCAAAACCAAGTCAAAATCTACTTGGGCAACCTGGTTTCTGAAGTACATCAACAGTACAATGACTGGATCAGCCAAATAATTCGAGTCTATAGCGGAGAAACATACGTTGAATTTGACTGGATCGTTGGACCTATACCCACTGAGTAAGTCTCATAATATTTGTCTATCATTGAACACACCTTGATGACCAATTTTGATTTTTGTAGCGACGCTCATGGAAAAGAAATCATTACGAGATACACGACTCCTTTGGACTCCAACTCTTTATTCTACACTGACTCGAATGGGCGTGAAACTCTTACAAGAATACGTAATTTCCGACCGACTTGGAATTTGAACCTCAAAGAACCAGTGGCGGGAAATTACTATCCAGTTACCTCCAAAATATCAATCAGAGAAAAGGATCTTGAAGTCGCTGTGCTAACTGATAGAGCTCAAGGAGGTTCAAGTTTGGAGGACGGACAAATTGAACTTATGGTTAGTGGTAGTTTTTGAGTTACTGCTAGGTTTAAACAAACTCATTTCAGCTACATAGAAAGTGTTTACATGATGATGCATTCGGTGTTGGTGAAGCTTTGAATGAGACTGCTTTCGACAAGGGACATTAACCAGAAAATCATTTTGAAAGGGTTATCGAAAAAACGGATTTTTAACAGAATATTCAAATATTCACAGAAGTTGATGAACATATATGATGGAATTGGCCGATACTTAATGAAAATCCATAACGTATCCAAAAAACAACATGTGTTTTGCCATACAATGGCTTCTTTGGGCGTGGCTTTACTAGCTAATATCTACATATTCAATGGCGATCCAGATTTGTTCAGAGAAATCATAACTAGTGACGAATCATGGATATGTGGTTATTACCTTGAAACCAATGTCCACTTGTCCCAATGGAAGAGCCCGGGAGAGCCACTTTCAAAAATAAACACCGCAATTTCGATCAGGTGTCAAGGTTTTCCATATTGGAAACTCGGGTAAAGTAGATACACAAGGTAAAGCGAATATTGCCTATTAATTCCCAAATGGTTCGTTGGCCGGCCGCCGTGTTGTTATAGCTAGTTGCTGACCCGTGCGCGGTAAACACGTCGGGACGAGTTCGCATCATGCTAGGCCAGTTACCGGATAGACTGTGTTTTTGGAAAAATAATAATAATTCACAGAGGTAAGTGTTTCGTTCATAACTATAATATTATTTGTGACATGTTCTTTCTTATGAGCAGGATTTGATGCATGATTATGTAGCTTTCAATTATCCATAGACAACGAGTTTAGATGCTCTAGTTTTTTAGTAATTTGGGATAACGTCAAAAATACACTCGAAGGGCAAAGAGAATTGGGCAAAGTGGATACCGTATTCACTCTGCCCGGTCATGACAAGTTATACAGTTTTATGGAATTTGTACTTTATAACGTTTTTTCCATTGCAGATGGTGTATAAATATAAAAAAGACAATACAAGGATCCTGGAGTGAAAAAAACATGCAGGCCGCTATAAATTTGTGATCGGCGGGAGAGACGATTAAAGGGACGGCATAAAAATACGGGCTAGCTTATGCTACATTATATCGACATGTCAAAAGTGGAATTACTTCCCTACAGTTAGGTCGATTCCGTCCTATATACACAACTGTCATTGTTTGTTGTAATGCAGCTGGTAGCTTAAATTTCTTTCACATTTTTTAAGTTCTGCTAGAAAGAAGCTAGAAAGAAGATGCAGCCAAGACTTTCTGATGGATGTCCTCCAGGGGCTCAAGGAACCTGTACTCCCAGTGGTTAGACACCAGGCGAAGTCTTCTTGAATTGGATGCATTTTTTCGTAGAGCAAGTGAGGCCAACAGCAGACAAAAAGTTCCTGTTAACACTAGACAACCACGAAAGTCACAAATATCATCCTGCACTTGAGTACGCAACCAAGAAAACTGTGGTGATATTATCCTTAGCAACCCATACTACCCACAAAATGCAACCGATGGATGTTGCTGTATATGGCCCACTGAAAATGTATTTTGAAAGGGAGATTATCATGTTTCAAAAATCTCACCCCGGCCGCATCATTAACCACTAAGATGTAGCTATAGATTGCTAACAGCAGCTTTTCTCAAAACTTCGGTGGCCATCAACGCAGTGCATAGATTCGAACGTCCCGGAGTTTGGCCTCTAAACGAGCATGCTTTTGCTGATCATCATTTTGCACCAGCCGATATACTTGGAGGCACATTCAATTTGAATACTCAGTCAGAAACTTTACCCCCATCGGAAAGAAGTAATTTGCTCAAGTCCATCATTCAAGTGTCATCTTCGAATAAATCTCACGAATCTCAGAAAAATGTTTTTTCAATATGTTAACATTGTAGAAAAAAAACGTTTTTT
>NW_019293916.1:0-32174 GCF_000500325.1 Leptinotarsa decemlineata
GTAATCAACGGAGAAGGAACTGGAACTTACAAGTAAGTGCCAAATATTTCCTTCTTGCCTTCACGAACCCTCTGTATAAGGACTTCGTATCATGCCAAACGTCAACCAAAATGGCCCTAGATTCATACAACCTCAAAGACAAAATTTTTAAAACGAAAATTTTTCTAACCCAAATTATTTTTCAAAAAATGAACAACATTTTTTTCAATCCACAATTCTCAACTAGACCTAATTGGCCAAGCCATCCTATTAATATCCAACCCAGACAAATACCACCGCAAAGATACCCTACAAACCGAGAAGTTTTCGGACCTCCTCAGAATGTTTTTAAACCAAAAAATATTTCACCTAATCAATTACCGAAACCAGAACCCATGTCCACTACATCAAGAAGACCTTTTTCTCAACAAAACAGCACTTTTAGGAACCCTACTAATTACCGAAACCCTCAAAAAATGTTAACCTCAAGTCAAAAACCGAATTTTATATCTGAGGAATTATTTTCTAACGAATACGATGATATTTTACAGCTGAAACCTTCCAACGCAATGAAATATCTAGGCATTGCCACTGAAAGTAATCTTGAATGGTATTCGCATTTGGACAACTTGACCATAAAACGTTGATATTTAGTGTTCCGATTCAAATAACTATCATAACCCTTTGAGGACAACTGGACAACTACATTTTCTGAATGATTCTTCTGAATGTCTAACGGACAAACGGCTTTCCAGGTTAACCACAAGGCTTTGAACTTGTGAAACACTGTTTGGAACTTTTGATGTAGTAATGAATATTACTGAAGATTTTCCAAAACACCAACCCGTTATTTCAACACCTTGACACGTGTTTCGATCACCAAGTAATCATCTTCAAGAGGAAGATCAAATTTCCTCTTGAAGATGATCAATTGGTGATCGAAACACGTGTCGAAGTAGTAAAATAACGGTTTGGTGTTGGAAAAAAACTCCAGTATTATAAAAGGTATTGAATTATTGACGACTCTAATTATAGAAAGATCAGAAGATGATGTGCATACCATTTTTGACATAGAATCAATGCATATTGATATGCTGGATAACAAGCAATTCGAACAAGTTTGTCGGCGTGATATTGATGCATCATCTACCATAGCCAAAGATACTGATCGATGGAACACAGAAGGTGAAATGCCTCTATTGCGATTACAACTACAGCTATGAAAACTGACCACAGAATGGACAAGCGATTCATACAGGAAAAAGGACCAATCATTCCAGGAGACTCAGAGAGTTCTACTGATATATTCATTTATGTGTTCACGAATGTTTTGATTGAAAACATTGTTTTTCAAACAAACCTTTATGCCCTACAGAAAAGCGGTGACAATATTCGAGCTTTTCTTGCGACAGTCTCATCGGAAATATATGGTTTTCTGGGATTGCATATTCTTATTGGACTAAAATACATGCCCAGCTATGGAGATCATTGGTCATCGAGAACTGAGCTGAGAGAACTTATATAACCAATGCTATGTGGAGACACCGTTTTGGAAGGTTGCCTAGTAACTTACACATGAATGATAATGCAACAATGCAAGACACGAAGTTTGATGAACTTTACAAAGTTATTGTCATACTGTCAGAATCATATTTGAAATCGTTCGCGCCTAATAAACATCAACAGATTGATGAATCAATGATTCGCTACAAAAAAAGAAACAGCTTACGCCAGTATATACAAAATCTAGGTAGTGAGGAAGCTGCTGAAACGTGGTGATTCAGATTACAAAGACGGACTAGTAGCCCTCAGGTGGATGAACAAAAAAACAGTGCTATTCATTTCTAATATTCATGACACTACAGAGTTGTAGAGTGGTTCTAGAAGAAGGAAAGTTTCATATATCCAGTACTTGTTAATGACTATAAATGTCACATGGGCTATGTCATGTTCACTTTACGAAATAGATCGCAAATGAAGGAAATGGTGGCACTGAATATTTTGGTACATTGTGAATGCTACAGCGGTGAACTCATATATCATATTCAAGTCTCGATTCCCAAGTAAAATGAACTTGAAAGAATTTCGACTTTCTGTGGTTTCAGGGCTAATAGGTGTTACTTCTGGGGAATCAAAGCGTGGTCGGGAAAGTAATGAAAATATACCTAACAAATGCAAAACCATCGTACCACTGTAATTGAAATTTGATGAAAAGTTGCATATGCACGGTCATACAAGTTCACGACGATGTGCACATTGCAGAACTAAGAAAGAACCACACCACACCGTTTGAAAGTATTCTACGTGTAATATGGCATTATGCCTCAAAGACAATAAAAATTTTTTTTATGNCATATGCAGGACATTTTCTGTGAAGATTCCTGCACTGACGCCTGTCTGATATAATCCAACGCCCTTCGTAGTATTAGCCAGGGGAGTAGTTGTTTTCTGATAGGCGTCAGTCCATTAAACCTACTGTGTAGGTATATAGAGACTGGCTTGAACGTTTGAAGTTCCATTTGCTTTAGATTTGTTTACTGCCAGTCTTCAAGCATAGCCCATTGACTAATAAGAAAGTTATTCTGTCTGTTTGTCTGTTTCTCCGTTAATCAGCTTACGAACGACTACTCTCAGAAGTTGAGAAACTTGTGCGAGCTAAGGACTAAGGAGGTCTTACCTTTTAACGTGTGATTCCTAACACAGTTGCAGAATCATCCCCGCTTCAACCAGATGAATTCTCTCGAGAAAAATATCTGGTCGAGGCGGACATCGAACCCACGATCTTCCGATCGAGAGTCGGGCGCACTACCACCGCGGCCAATTCCACAACAAGTTATTCCTTTAGATAACCGAAATATAATTATTTCCGTATTGAATATTCTGGTTTCTTCAAATCCACAATGTGATGAGCTCAAAATACTTGCTCCAAAGAAGATAACCAAAACTTTAACTCTCATTCCAAGAGAAAGTAACCCTTTTTTTCCTTTCCTTTTTTTCCCTATCAACGTTATTTCAATGTCGAATATTCTGTTTGTCTTTAGCCTGCAAAAAAACTGAACTGAATTGTTATGAATATTATACAGGGTGGATGCTGTGCATGAATATATGAATTTGATACATTACTCTTCTTTTATCTTATAAATCCACTCTTGCATTTTGAGAACCGTAACAATCTGTTGTAGAGTATAATTGCTTGGGGAAGCATTATGAATCATTACCTGAAAGGCAATGATTCATAACGTTTTTTAAAGGAACACTTTCAAGGAACTATATATGAAGGTGGTTTTTCAAACAAGTCATACACCACAGAGCATTTCAGGAAGTCCAAAAGACAAAGCTGAGAATTTAAAAAAGTCTGGAATTCACGAAATCAAATGTGACTGCGATGCACAATATTATGGACAGATAAAAAATCTATCAGATATGATATAAGGAACACTTAGTACACTTAAAATATGAAAGTCCTGAAAAATCAGCAGTCGCCCATCATATTTTGCAACAAAACCATTCCATAGACTTTATTTCTTTAATATTAGTTAGACAAGTTAACAACAATAGGCATCTAGATGCCTATGAGAGTGTAGAAATAAGTAAACATGATAATATTATGAATAACGATGGTGGACCAATACCTGATAGTACACTATATAGCTTATCAAAATAATATTTTATTAGATTCACCTGACTATTAGAGAAGGACACATAGTAAAAATAATTAAAGACTAGTAGATGAGGCAATTTGTAAAATTTAATTTAATTCAGTCAAGACGCAGGTACCTAGTATAATTGTCTACTCTCAGAACACTCGTAAACAACAAAGTGCCGGTAAACGTTGTTTGCAGTTAGTAGCATGGTGTTTTCTTGTAAGGTAGACACCGCCATCTAACCGTCCAAAAACTTAAGAACAGTAGACGTCATCATCCATCTTGGCGTCTGTTACTTATTTGTAACGCAGGGCTTTTGAGGGTTAAGGTGCTGTTAGAGCAGTGCCTGTGTGAAAGTAGCGATTTACATTGAATCACTGGAGATTGAATATATTTGGAAAAACGTTCTTGGGGAGTTCATTTCACATGAACGCAGTTCTCCAAAAGAAAGAGTTCTTGAAGAGTGAAGTTCGAGGTTACTCAGTTGCACCTCAAAACGATGAGCACCTACAATCCGTCACGTATTTCGGGTATGTTCCACTCTTGGTGGAATCAAATGTGCCAAGTCACTTGAACACTTTCCGTGAAAGTATCTATAGAAGAGGGACAAATCTCCAACCTGTCTTCCGAGCTATCAAAGTTGAAAGTGATGTTCGCATCTCCAATCAGGTGGATGGCTGTTTTCTGTATGAAATCCAGTAGCTTCAGGGTTTGCTTAGGGGCGGAGCTCCATACATAAGAACTATACTCCAAAGAAGGTCTGATCTGAGCTTTATGGAGCATCAAAAGTAACTGAGTACTGAGTACAAAAGTACTAGTGCGAGTTCATTTGCGCACTTTGTAAGTACGATGACGGGCAGTTCTTCAGGACTAGACGCCCTGTTGATATTTGTCTGTTTCAAAATTCGCCTGACTAGACGTTGTTTAGAAGTAATATTCAGCATTGTAAATTCTAGTGTGGGGATAGTTGGTAATGTCTTTCCCAAGAAATCGACTGTGGAGTGGGACGCAAATTGTTCAGCTAGTAGATTTGCTTTTTCTATGAATCTTATTGCAATGGAACCATCCGCTTGTTTCAGTGGCGGAATAATAAATTTTATATAGTTTTGATCAACAGCTTTAGCTACCGACCTGAAAAATCTAGATCCGTTGGGATTGACAAGCAGTTAATGCATAATTTTCTGGTTGTGAAGTTCTTTGCTTCGATTCATTCTACGTTTGCAGCTGTTGCAAGCATTAACAAACTTAGTTCAGTTTTGCCGGTAGGCAAGATTTTCGGAGGCGACAGCTTGCTCGCAATTTTTGTTGAACCAAGGTTTGCCGTTAAAAGTTCGTTTCATTGAAAAAGGAATATATGCATCTACGGCTGATAGAATTACTTCCGTGACTTGAGAAGCACAAGTCGATGTATCTTTAGAGCTGCGAGGGGAAATGTTGAAAATGGTCTTGAAGATCCTCCCACTCAGCAGATATGTAATGCCAAACTTCATGCAGCTTAGATTGTTTCCCAATATTCTGCCGTAATCCACTCAATAGTGAAATAAGTTCGTGCATATGTAATCATAGGTTTACCCATCATGGTGTAGAGCCAATACATCATGTCGCGTTCAAACCACCATATGTTTGCATAGGTGCGTCTGGCCAATATTAGTGCTACTTCTGCTTTTCTTTCAACTCTAGCCGTTGGGTTGTCTATTATTTACCTGGGCGAACTACTGGTTTGCCAGGTATAAACAGGTATATCGATGCCAGTTACTTTCACTGATTAGATGATGAAAAAAATATTTATATCATCATTAGCGCTGTTTCATTGCGAACACGTTGATATAGGGTTGTCTTCAGAAAATTCGGTCCTATTAAGGGTTTGCGAAATTTAAAGATTTGAACTTCAATGCGCGTGGAAATGTGTGACAGAGAGATCCGAGGTAAGTATCATTTGTTGGAGAGTTAAAACTCCTACACTTTTTTAAAGCCTGATGAACAGGAAGCGTGTGAAATGATATTAGACTGTTGTTTCGAATTCTCGACTGATATACAGAATTTCACGGCTTTTTCCAAATCCATCTCGTCGTCTTGCAGTAATTTTTCTCGAAGACTCTGGTCTTGTAATCCACAGGTGAAAATGGCTTTAATTAGGCTTTCCTTCAAGTCGCCAAACTCGCAAGAACGTGCTTTTGTCTTGAGATCCGTCACAAATTGTTCCATTGTTTCGTTAGACATTTGCTTGCACGTAAAAAATGTATAACCTTCGTAGGAAAGATTGTTTTTTGGCAAAAAATGTTTCTCGAACATTGCCAGTTCAGTTTTTATTTTGTTTTTTCCGGTGTCATTCTCAAATGCGAAGGTATTGTGAATAACAAAACCTTTCTCACCTTTGTAATGGAGAAGTTGGGCTATTTGAATTTTTTCATTCTTCTTTCCCATTTCCGAAGCAACTAAATAATTTTCAAATTTTTGTCTCCATAATTTCCAGTTTTCGGAGATATTTCCCGAAAAATCCATGTGAGCCATCCCTCTGAAATCACTCACATTGAAGAGGAAACACGAAATTTTGCTGTCGAAACTATCTGCTCGAATATCAAGTGAAGGAGTGCCTTTATCTTCAAACAAGGGGTGCGCAAGAACTGAACAAGATAATTAATTACAAGTCGATGGGGAGATGTACACCACCAACTTCTCGAATAGAAATTTTGTATCATCGTCGGGGAGCAGATGCGCCAAGTAACAAATAGTTAGGATAAAGTTACATAAAGTGTGTCGAGGGAAAGAGGTAATTGAGTTTGTCGCCGAAACCAAATTTATATAGGAGAGGGAAAGGCGAATTGAGTCAATATACTCGATAGGATGTTGTAATCAAGTATTTACTGGATATCTTGGAATGGTCCCGCTTCCCCTCGGCAACCAAATAGTGAGCTCAACTGGTGTCGCTGAATTTGTAGTGGTCCATTTCAGTTCATCCTTGAAAAATGAAAAACTGTTTGATACAGTTAGTCAATATCCTCATCAAGTCGAAATAAGGAAAGTATGTTCCTCGGTTTGTTCATTTCATACAATGCGACTTTCTAATATGAGTGTTTATTCACTCAAAGGTCAATTGAAAGTATATCGACTTATATTCGTACTTCAACCTCTAGTGATCTTTTTCTCAAGTGTTTCCTTCAAAAGTTCCAGGGGCAGTGATTTCTTTTTTAATAATGTTATGTTTTGATAACCTTCACATTGAAAATTGTCAGTATAACCTATGTGAAACTCTGAATTATTATCACAATTTTTAATTTCATAAAATTTATTAAATGAAGTTCAGTTTCATCAGACATAGTCATATATCTGGTTTTGACCCATTATGGAAACTTCACCATTGCAAAAATGAAAACATTCTGATTTCCATAAATCTGCGAATACAAAGATCCAGATTCAACTGTTTCCTATCTGATTCAATTGCTACATTCGATATATTTATAGAAAATAGAATAGTTCCTGTAACTTGATATTAACATTTCCAAAATCAAGTTTTTGAATGTTCTTCATTCAAAACTCGACCATACTTTTTGAAGAGATTCATCGAAAACTATACGAGAATTATACGATTTCCACCATTTCTTTTTTGTTTATTATACTGTTATTCATGTTTTTTCACTGGTCGAATAGAATATTGTTTTATGGAAAATGTTTTGTTCAACTGAAAATATTTGTTTGATGATTTTTTGGCTCACTAATTGTAATGCACTGTTTGGAATCTTTTGTATAGTAATGAATATTACTAGAGTTTAGACCCATCACCAAACCATTATTTCATTATTTTCTACACCTCGATACATCTTTCAATCACCAAGTGATCATTTTCAAGAGTAAGAATGAACTTTGATCAGCTTGAAGCTTACTTGAAACTTTAAACTTTAACCACTTCAATCTTTCTCTTGAAGATGCTCACTTGGTGATTGAAACACGTATGTAAGTGTTAAAAATAACTTCTTTATATGCCCGTTATTTTTCTGAAAGTGAACAGAACGGAATTCATGAAATGTTTCGTAGTTATCATCATCAAAAATTCACTTCAGGCTGATTAACTAATTTTCACAAAACCAATTCGACGCTGGAAGCACAACAATTGTTAGAAAATGAGGTTATAAATTTTAATATCTTCAATATTTGATATTCATTGATTTAGAGAACATCTGAATATTTCCACGGGAATATTTCACATTGCCTGAAGAGGAAAACAAAAAAGTGGAGGTAAAATAGATGTACATTTTCCTCCACAATTGAGAAGCATGGAAGAGCAGAACATTTTCCTAAAATAAAGTTCAATAATTATTGACTGCAAACTCATATTTTATCTGACTGTCAACAGAGACTTTCATTTGATTTCAATTCCAGAACGAAAGTTTCAATAAATCATAGCATTGAACTAAAACTTTTGTTGAATTTCGTTTTTGAATTCAGAGCATTCGTGGTCCATTTATAGAAATCAATTTAAATATCTGATTTTACGTGACGTTTCAGAAATCAGTTTTCGAAATCAGTTTTTGGTATGGTTTTCCTTTGCAGTCTGCTCAGTGTTTTTGTTGATAGCGATCAATTATTACATTGTTGGCCATACCATAAATGCATATGCTGTTATAGGTTTGATGAAAATGGTGTAGAACCAATACATTATATCGACTTTCTGTCACCATGGGTTTTTCGGCAGAATAATCATCAATATGTAGATTGTTTACAAATCGTCGAATATCTTTCAGAATTTTGGTAAAAATACGTGCACATATTAAATATACAGGTGTTTTGAAGTTATGTTTTACATAAGAGTTAATTACCTTTCTTATTTCTTTTGAGATAGTTTTATGTACAATACTAATAGTTTCTTTAGAGAAGCCCTGGATAAAACACACACACAGGCAATTATGCCTAGGTATGTTTTACTCAAAGAGCAAATCTAACCCCATTTTGTATAAAAAAAATGTAATATTTTTTTTTGTACATGCAATATTTGAATAAACTTGAAATTCGAAACTTGTCTATATAAGATCCAGTATTTATGAACAACGTATCTTCAGGGTAAGTGATGATTTATCCGATGATAAGTGATACTAGACAGTGAATAACAGAGAGTTCATTACCGACCCCTGTGGAACATCATGTGAGACAATTTGGAAATCTAACTGTAAATCTTCGACACAAAGAAATGTGATGAAGTTGATAACGTAAACATTCTTCGAGTAAGAGTTGCAAATGAAATAATTTTACTCGGTTAAAGAACGAACAACTGAACTTCTGATATCAGTTGACGTAATAAATATTCGACTCCGTAGTCTGGGAAATCGAGTCAACTCACTAAAATTTTTTCAAAGGATCGAATTTTATTTTCTCATACCAGTATGTAGGTACCCCAAATATAATTTGTGAATAAGAGGCGAGGTGGAATTCACTCCTTTTCCAAAAAAAAATTATGCTGATTACGAATCAGATGACTGATTTAATATGTTTGAGTTTTTCGATTTTGATAAAGTAGTAATAATTCAGAAAAAACCCGATAAAAATCAGAATTTTTGAACTCAGTTCAAGCTCAAATAAACGAAGGAATGACTGGGTGTTCCATAAAAAAATATTTTTGGAAGCTTTTTTAGTCACCCTTTATATTGTAGGTAAATTATGACAAGACACTTTCACGTAACCTAGTGCTTCAATTTTTTACTTGCTAAAAGCAGAAAAAGGTTGATAATGATTAAAATCCTTCGGTTTAAGTGGAGAATCATGTACACAGGTTATTCTATATTCGATGGTCTATTAGACGTATCTAGAGAACAACAAATAGATGAGAGTTTCAAATTTTGGTTACCGATGTAGATGACAATGATCTATCGTTTGAAACTATTTTCATCACCGCATTGTTGCCACATCTGCATCAAATTGGAAAATCAAATTACTTTTGTGAATCATGTTCTATACCTATCTCTCACTGTTTTGTTTTTGTCGTAACATGGTATGTTCAATATTAAATATCGCATGAATTAACTGATACACCGAACTCAAATTCTGGCAACATTGAGATAAGGTATGGTGGTTGTTATTTTAGAAACAAATTCAAATGTTATTTTTTGGAGAGTGTCTGAAAAATACGTCTCAATTTGTGTGTATAATAAACCACCATACCTATTTTTTTCAAAAGGAACACCCTTTATATTAAAGAATTTTCGAATTCAGCCAACCAATGTGAACAACTTTGATCAATTATGTCCTATACCTATCTCTGACCGTTTATGAGATATGAATTCTTCTCTAATGTTTTTGCTTCTATACAATTATTACATTTCAAATACAAAATTCGATGAAAAATGAATTATTGAACACATCGAATAATCAATAATAACTTTATATTAGTTCAGAAAGGTTTAATGGAATACATGAATGAAATTTCATAGTAGGTGTATGACAAACATTACTATTTCAACAAAAGAACGAACGATTTTCAAAATTGAATTGATAACAAAAAAATCCTACACTTAAAAACAAGAGATAATATTATGAAACTAGCTTCGCAATTATTTTTCATTAGATACTGACATGACAAAAATTCAGTAGCTCAGGTGCTTGAAATGCTGACCATTCACTTGTAAACATTGATGGAATGAGGTTATTACGTGATCAGTCGTGGCTCTGCGGATTTCCGACTTGTCGATTTCCTCGAAGGTACGTCTAACCCGATATTTCAGTTCCTGTTTTGTATCGATAGGTGTTATATATACCTTTTCTTTGATTTTTCCCCAGAGGTAAAAGTCTAGGGTAGTCAGATTCGGTGATCGAGGCGGCCAAATCCAAGGACTCGAACGTTATATCCACCGATCTTTGAACATATCGGTTAGTTCTCCATTTACTTCACGTGTGCAATGTCCAGGAACTTCATCCAACTGATACAAAAAAATCTGAGAAAAGTTCAGGGGCAAATTGTCCAGAAAATCACTTACAGTCGATATCATTATTCAAACGGAATCTCGTTTGTATAATGAAATGGGGATTTTCTGAAGCACAGAAGTGATTTTTTCGACAATTTAATTTCCTCACGTGAAAATTGTGATTCATCAGTCTACATAATTTTATTCAAAAAGTTTAGATCTTCGTTTGTCCACGAGTACCCTTTCACAAAATTCTACCCATTTTGGTGGATCATTTCTATGCAAAGCTTGCAGCGTAATGATTTTATATTCGTGCATATTATGTTTTTATATAATTCTCCATATAGGAGTTCTAGTAGTTCGAGATATTCCCAAATAAACCGCAGCACTAGATACTGATGCATGAGGATAAGTTTAAAAATATCCTATAAAACTTTGAAAATGTGTGTATTACGCCCTTGATTTTTAATTTTACTGCAAATGTTATGCTTGCATAGGAGCAATTTTTTAAAAAATAGTTCATATTTCAGAAACGGTCAGAGATAGGTATAGGACATATTCCATCAAAGTTGTTCAGATTGGTTGACTGAATTCGAAAGTTGAATGATATAAAGGGTGATCCATTTGAAAAAAAAATAGCTATAATCGTTTTTCAAAGAAACAAATTGAAACGTATTTCTCAGACTCTCTGTATATCAATGTTGCCAGAATTTGAGTTTGGTGTATTAGTTAATTCGTGCAATATTTATTATCAAAAATAACATGTTTTCGCAAAAAAAATATTACAAAATAATTAATATTTTAAAAACGGTGAGAGATAGATACACAACATGGTTCACAAAAGTAATTTGGATTTCGTTGCAGAATTCATAAATGATATAATATATAGGGTGTTTCACTAGAAATTTTCAAGTTGATATCTGTTACATGTAGATGTGGCAAACAATCGAATATGGAATACTCTGTATATACCCTGAAATCGCTAGTTCAAAACTCCTTTGAAATTTTGCCTTTATAATCGATGAAAGAAGCTCCTCAGCTAAAACATTCCGATAGATAACATTTATCCAAACTATACGTGAGAAATTATATCTTCATACAAGCACTTTTGTAGGAATATATAGCTTCAAAAGTAGCCCGACTCTGCCACAATACCATCACTCCTAGAACCAAGTGTTCATCAACAGTTTTATAGGGGTACCATAGTAGTTGAAATACATTGAAATGCTGGCTATGGATACAAAATTATTTCATAAAACGACGCCATTTTAAAATGATATTAATCCGGGATACTGACAGTTGAGTTTTCGACCAGAAAGGTGATAAGCCGATAGAGTGAATTTTTGTATAATCAATATTTTTTTCTGAAAACATTAATAAATAGTGGCGCGCTCAAATTTTGCTGATAATAGGCTATATATTTGTCAATCAAATTTCATTCGCAGTAAAAATATCGATCTTTGAAGCACAAACAATGTCTAACAATTTTATAAGTACCGAAGTGAAATGGCTCCAAACTAACTATTTGTTAGTTTTAGTTGGTGACTTATCTATTATATTTTTCTAGTGTCTAATACGGAATTACTTCTTGCCTCTTTGAAAAACATTTTTAACACTTTGTCATTTCATTGTTAGCGTTTTACGCTGCATTATATTTCATAACGCTCACTTGCAAGTACTAAAAAGTCATACAAAATTACTTTTCAAGAGTATTAGAAAAATTTCAAAGCAACTGCCGAAATGCTTATAAAACTGTTTTGTAGTGTTTGTAAAAGTTCTCGCAGAATAGAAATGAAGACTATAATGTTTTATAAAACGTTGCCAATTTCCTACTTATAGCTGTTTCATAAACACATTGAAACATTGATACAAAAAAAAAGGGATGAGGGAATCTTTCAAAGAAAGGAAGGAAGTAATCAATTTGAAAATAAGCACTTCTATACATGGATGTGTAGATCATGCAAAAAAGTAACTTTTAGACACAAACTGAAAGAAAGTCCTCCTGAAACAGCTACTTTCATATAAACATTGAATTACACGAAAGAAAAAAATTATTTCGAAACAAATACTTCTATATGAATACTGAATTATACAGAAGATACTTTTCTCTACTCAGTTTGTATTTCAAACATTCGTTGTGGAATAAAAATCAGATATAATTCACATGAGTTCTACTTTGAATGAATGGTAATAAATTGCACTTACAATGTAACACTGTCACCCCCACTGGTATACACCGATGTTTCGCCTTAAGACACTTGCCCCAAGGCTCTTCAGTACCAAATTGGATAACATTATAGAAAATACACATCCCTTTTTTTTAGTATCAAGATGGAGTAGTAGAAAGCAAAAAACTTTCTTCCACAAAATCACTCCTAAATATATAAACCCCTCAATTCACATTAAAAACATTTCTAGGATAAATATAGTTTGATAATTTGTTTATCCGAAACGGTTCCGCAACTAATATAATATATGCAATTGCTAATTGAGTCATTATCAACTGAAACATGTCATCGATTTGGAATTGGATGTTGAAATCAAATAAATCAAATTACTGTTAATTTCACAACGAGTTCACTTTATTGTACTATCAGAGGTTTTTTGTAGCACTGATTATGGGTATAATATCGATTATATTATATTTTTTATATAGCGTCATTTGAATTATTGTAATGTGTACCTGATCATCGAGATTATCAGACTAATACCAAGCAAAAATCAATGCTCAGGTATAATATCATTTGAATCTGTCAGTTATCTCGGAAAAGATAAGAGCTACAAGGTCGCTAAAATTGGACAGACATTTTCTATTTTGAAACAAAAACAATTTTTTTGATATCGAGAGAATCATTAGTTGTTTTCGAAGTATTCGTCAAAAACAAGAATGGTCGAATTTCGTATTGTTTCTTTCAATTCGTCAATATTGCCAAAAGTTGAGCCGAATACTTTGTCTTTGATGGAGCTCCTCAATTAAAAGTCAAGAAAAGTAAGGTAGTGGCCATTCAGTGAGATCATTATATCCTTTCCATCGTCTTGGCATAGTTGTTTTGAGAAAATCTCTGCAAATAGTTATGCGATGTGGCAGAACTACATCATGTTGGAGTAACCGATATTTTCTCAAAATATTCAAATCCTCTGCCAACTCAAATAGAGTCTCCGACAAAAATTCCAAAGATATTTATCCGTCAGAGATGTTTCAAAAATTATTAACTCCAAATCTCCCTTGAAAATTTGTAGCTCTATGTAGGAAGGAATTTACTTATCGCCAATGGTGATGAATATTTCATTTACCACAAAAAACGATCAAAACACTAGAGGACCGTATTAAAAATAATATATTCAATGATGAATGAAGTCGGACAATTCTAGTTTTTGGCGAATATTTCGTAAACAACCACTGATATTCTTGATCTGAAAAGGAATTATTTCTGCTGGGCAAAATAAAAACCTTTTTTTCGATTCAACCGACCTTGTGGGTCTTACCGACTCTGAGATAGCAATGGTGGGGTAAGCTGAAACAAACAATCTATACAGGGTGTAACTGAATAAGTGTAAAACATTTAAGGAGGTGATTCCTCATCTAAAAAAAGATAGGATCTTTCATATAAAGAAACTTCATTGGAGCAACCCTTGTTAAGATACAACCCCTTAAAGGGGGTACATAAAATTTATATAACAATTTTTTTCACAAGCACAATATTGAAATTAACTTGACGTTTTGTACTATCGAAAAGACACTTAGCCAGTAATTCATTTGGTTTACCCCATGGTTGTAAGGAGTGGAAAACGCAACCCCTAAAATTTATTTCCAATGTAACTTTTTGTTCTGTCATTTGTTCACCATTCAAAAATACAATTCCGATAGCCTGTTTCATTCTAAACAAAAAATGTCTCTTGGGTTTCTTGCCCAAAAGAAACCAGTTCGCAGCAAAGTTATTTTACGAACAACTACAGAGATACATCGTCATAAATGCGAACTGGATTTATTGTTATTTTGTAGTTAGTATCAACATTAAACGGTCAAAAGGTAATGAACAAAACCAATTTATTAATAACAAAACACACAACATGTAGAAATCATAGTGAATGTTCAATATGTCTACTTTCAGACATTACGCATGCATCTAGACGTCGGCGCATTGAGCCAAGTATTCGCTCAAATATTCCTGGAGTCTCTCTGATTACCCTGCAGGCATCGATGATGCGGTTTCTTGAGTCCTCTACATCGCGAATAGGAGTACGATAAACCAAATGCTGCAAATGGCCCCAAATAGGGAAATCAAGAGGATTGAGATCTGGGGATCGAGCGGGCCAGTTCTCTGGTCCTCCTCGACCTATCCACTGATTTGCATATGTTTCAGTTGAATGCTGACGTGCTACTTGACTGAAATGGGCAGGAGCCCCATCATGTATAAAAAACATAACCCTTCTGACGCCCAAAGGAACTTCCTCCAGCAGTACTGGAGGCACTTCTCTTAAAAATTGAACGTATGCCCCACCATTTAATCGAGGAGGTAGAAAATGAGGCCCAGTTATATCATCCCCAATAACTTCGAGCCACACGTTAAGAGAAAACTGTTCTAGATGGTTAGTTTCGACAATAGTGTGAGGATTTTCAACAGTCTATATGTAAATTGGGACGGCAATTTTCTAAATATTTCAACGTGGCAATCATCTGTGTTAGTAGAATAATTTTCTCAGTATCTTCACTGAAACGGTTCCAAGCGTGTGATCTGAATAGGCACGAATATAGCTTTCTCGAAAGGATTCGCAATATAGAACATTTGAATAAAATAAAAATAACATTTTTCCGCTCGAACTCAAGAAAGTTCAACCATCTAAGGAACAACTTAATATAAAGCGGACCGTTAATATTCTCCTGGAACACACCACGGAAAATAAAATAGCAGACAGCTATAAAATTCAGAATGCAGACCATACAAAACCAAGACGCATTATTGTAATGTATTCTGGTCGGTAGGAACGTGTATTCAATGCGAGCATACGTGACGTTGAGAAATTGCATGGCAGATTTTTCGGAGACACCATTAACATCCTACAAGAAAAATTACCTATTTTTTCATTGGAAACGATAAATTCTGGTTTTGATATACGGGTATGAGTATAGGTGATGAACGAGAATGACGCTTTCGATCGATGCGAGAAAAAGTTTTGAGCAACCGAAAATAGATTAGTGATGGAGAGAGACGTGGATGAAATATTGCAGACAGTAAAATATATAGGGTGTTTTGGAACAAGATGATATGAGAGGTCGATGAAGAATCGAATGATCACGCTGACCGAGAAATTAAGCAAATATTCATTTTTCTCAAAAAATATTTATTCATTGACCAATTTCTATTGTGTCTCCTTCGACGTAGTATATAATACACTTGTACTAGCGATTTTTACAATCTTCAAAGCAGTTCTAATATGCACTTTTTGGTATGTCTTGGAGCTTTCTCAGCTATTCGGTTTCATTTTCCATATCGTCGCAAAACGCTATCCTTCCATGGGTCTTTGTTTGTTCATGGCAGTCGTTTGTTTGATTTTAGGATTACAGTTTTTGCACATCGGTCTTCCACTAACTCTATGTCCTTGAGCAATCGTTAGTGAAGATGATGATCTTCCAGGTCCTTTTGCCACAGTACCATATTTTTTTAGGTGAGTGTTTACGATTTCTCACCCAAACTGTAGTTGAGTGACGGTATTTCCAGACTTCTGGTATAAAAACCAGGCATTTTGCCTGGTTTGCTATGCGTCCTATGTTGTCCTATGCGTCCTATGTTTTCGTCCATCAAATCAGTTCCACCCATTGCTGCATTATATTTTCCTATCAGATTTGGTCGTAGAACTGATATGATTTTTTTCTCTTTTTGGGAATATCTCTTCACATGAAAGAGTGGCTCAACTCCATTATCATATGTCCACCTTGCAAATAGAATACCAGTGGTTCGGTCAATTACGGAGTGATGTTCCCCGCGCAATGAAGATTTTTGAAGAGTTTTTTTTAATAGGAAGAGAAATCAAAAAAACGATTTCTTCTTATTGAATTCATTATCGAAGAATTTCCCATATCGGACTGAGAATCCCATCAATATAGTTTACCAGGTTTTTCATTATAGCCACTCAAAATGAGTATTGCTATAGCATATTTGAGTTCTTGGATGGTTATTGTGAGGTCAGGACAATTTTTGAAAGCAGCATCTTTTATTGACTCCACTAGCAAGAACTCTAACAGATCATTAGTAAAAAATAACTCAAATAATTCCACTGGAGAAAGTTTACTATACTTCGAATAATCAGGTTCAGGAAAATACCTAACAACGTTTTCAAAATCACCCTGGATACATTCGTGTTGGATTTTATCCTCAGTTACAAGCTTATTGGTACCACGTACATTGTCTTGAAACGTTTCATCGGCACACGGCTCATTCGACTGATCAATTCTATCATTATTACTCAGCAAAATTTCAGCAACAGCTAGTAATTGTCTAGGAGGTAAATGGTTCAAATCACCCTGAGCATCCTCATCTCCTCGTCAGTTAGGACGTTGACATCTGGAGGCTCGGTATATATTGCATCCACATCTAAGTCATCATCGTATGNCGAAATAAAATCGAAATAAATCCCGATAAAACTGAACTCACTGTTAAAAGTTCGTTTCATTGAAAAAGGAATATATGCATCTATGGCTGATAGAATTACTTCCGTGACTTGAGAAGCACAAGTCGATGTATCTTTAGAGCTGCGAGGGGAAATGTTGAAAATGGTCTTGAAGATCCTCCCACTCAGCAGATATGTAATGCCAAACTTCATGCAGCTTAGATTGTTTCCCAATATTCTGCCGTAATCCACTCAATAGTGAAATAAGTTCGTGCATATGTAATCATAGGTTTACCCATCATGGTGTAGAGCCAATACATCATGTCGCGTTCAAACCACCATATGTTTGCATAGGTGCGTCTGGCCAATATTAGTGCTACTTCTGCTTTTCTTTCAACTCTTTGCAGGTGTTGGTACCAGGTCAACCTGGGATATCGTATCGGATTTTCGCTATCTGTTAATATTCCCGAAGGTGACCGCGTTATCTCAGTAGTCATATCTGGAACAAATATTCATATTCACAAACTTGAAATTATACTATTCGAGAGCTTCCTGTAGTATATCTGAACATGGAAAATGAAAAAAAAATAGATGATTTAGCACCTGAAATATTTCACAAATACTAGATATTCAGTAAAGTGAATAAAAACTAGTATAAGCAAATACTAGGGAGTTCTTAAGTAAATGCTACGTTTTGTGTGAATAAACACACTAGCACTTGCTAGGTGTAGTAAGTTCTAGAGTTTTCCCGGACGAGTAGTACATGCTTAAAAAATGGCGTGAATAAAACTTTTGAAGTAGATTGTTCTGTAGCATATGCTTCGATATTTTCAAGCCTGGTATGGGGCATACTAGACTTTTTCCTAGCATTTACTACCTGTCTGCTCAGTCCACAGTTTGTCGTTGATCATGGCTGAGTTTATGCCTATTCGTCAACTCAAAATTTATTCTGTTTGCTCTGGAATAAACGACCGTAATTGTAAAGAACTGTTAAGGTTTAACAGTGAGAGTGTTGATTTCCTTGCGGCACAGTTTCTTGAAGAAAGTGATACTCGTGGCGGTGGTATTTCCAGAAGACAGCAAATGGAAATATTTCTGAGGTTTGTGGATGATCCTGGCTTTCAGTCTGGTGTAGCTCAAGATGTGGGTGTACATCGTACTACTGCTAACAAGACTATGAGGTACGTGATGAGTAGAGTACTTGAACAATCATATAATTGGATACGGTTTCCAACTACAGCTGAAGATATGACCGAGGCTAAAGTTTTGTAGCAGAGACATTTTCGTTTGCCGTCTGTAATTGGTGCCATTGATTGCACTCAAATTGAGATACAAAAGCCTGGGCTGCACGGTGATGAGTACATTTGTAGAAAAGGATATCCTAGTATAAATGTCCAGGCAACATGCAATGGATTGTTACCGTTTACAAGTATTAGTGCGGAGTGGCCCGGCAGTGTTCACGACGGCATAGTGTGGCGGAATAGTCATGTCAGAGACATCGTGTCACAGTATGATGGAGCAGTTTGTCTTTTAGGAGATTCAGGATACGGTTTATCGCAGTGGTTGATTACACCGTTTAAGCCTCCACGAACGCATCAAGAACGAGAGTTCAATCTAATCCATGCTAGAGAAAGGGTTACAATAGAAAGGTGTTTTGGCCAGTTAAAAAGGAGATTCCCAATCCTGGGAAACTGTGTTAGAGTTACATTCCACAAGTGGAAGTCAGTTGTGCTGTGCCACACAACATTGCCAAGCAGCTAAAGGATGACTTTGAGTATGGGGATCTTGATAGCTCCCAAATGAAGATGACCAACCTGAGGTGGTTCGTTATGAAAATCCTGACACAACATTAAGAGGCAAAGACAAGCGTGCCAATATGATGGCGTATTTGAATATTTAAAGAGGAAATTGTTTTTGTGAAATTGAACTCAGTAACGTTCTCATGTGTTTCTCACGCAAACACCTACTTGCACACAATTTTGTATATTTTTTTTGGGATATGGGTTTTGTTTATTTACTGAATAAAATCATCTCATTTTATATACTAGTTTTTATTCACACCATCACTGAATTATTTCAAATTACAAGTTTGATTACAATGGTAAGAATTATAATCCTAAGAATCCTTCATTATTACAATCCAAAGGAAAATACAACTTATGTAGCTTACAATTTATTACAATGAGAATAGAGTATGGCAATCATCAACAGTTACATCAGTTTGAGTAGACTTTTCAACGGTTTGCTTCTTCATGGTTTCCAACAATATAGTTTCCTTCTCCAGTTTGATCTTATTCAGTTTGTATTGTTGCAACAAAACAATCCTTTGCAACTGCGGTGTGGACAGGTCTTTAGTTTCATCTGCTTCATGATTCGACACAATTTTTTCACTTTTTCTGATCTTATTTTTGTGGTGGTCGGCATCAGATTTAGTTTTCATCGGCTTCTTCATTTCTTGGCTCTTCGATTCATCATTTTTATTTGGTTTCCCTTCAGTTTCTGTATTCGGCAAACTTTCTTGGATGTCATCACTGGTTGGTTGCTGAACTAGGGGCCCGGCACTTGTGCCAACTGAAATATCACCCGGGATTTTATGGAATACTGGGTTATCATCTTCTATCAACTCCAAGAATGTTTTTTCCCACGGTTGTAGTTTTATTTTCCTGTTTCCCGTCACTTTTACGTCAGTCTTCTTCTTGACGGTAGACTTCACATTGTTCAATGCTTTTATTAGTTGGCCTACAGTAACTTGTTTCCCCAATGCACCACAGTAGTCAGAACGTAAGGTTTCCCAAGCTTCTTTCTTAGCATTCATCACAGCAGGGGTTTTTGATTTGCTAAGTAAGACAATGTGATCCGAAAGGAGACGTACAAACAGAGTGCGATCAATTTTTTCTATTTTATTAAAATCATTGTCAGATTCTTCTGATGATGAATACATCTTCTAGCACGTGGTTGAACAGAGTGAGAGAGGGGCCGCCGATGTGGAGTAGACTGAAAGGTAGTGGAGGGGAGAACGTGTCGTGACAGGAACGTTAAAACCTAGCATTTACTTGGTCTAGCATGTACTACCCTGCGAGTAAGTGCTTGGGTTTTTCCGGATTCTACTAGACTTGCTCTAGTATTTTCTACAAATCTTTATTCACACTGATTTGGTCAAATACTTACTAGACCTAGTATATGCTAGTTAGAAAGTGCCAGTTTTTATTCACATGTCTCATTATGTCATTTTCAGTTCCACTCTCATTCATTTCCATATGACCCAAAACGTTAGTACAATATGAGTCGTATGGAAGTGTGATAAATTAGTATTTATTTCACAAAAAAAAATGTTTTTACTCAAAGATAACACATCTGATGAAATAATTGTAATTTCATAAATTTGATGTATTTTTGCTTTCTGTCTATTACACTTGGTTCACAACAAATTACACTTGATATATCATCACGAATAAATGACTGTACATATTACACTACACCATCATAAAGTTGATTGAATGGAATTTCAAGATATTTTGAAGTTGAATTGATTCTATGTGAATGTTTGAAACCGGTTCATTGACATATTAATTGCTTTGTATATACATTCCAACCCAAATAACAATACTGAAAAAAATTATTAGTAGACGTAAGAAAGAATATGACACACATAATATATTTAGTATACTGAACAAATTGACCAATCTCTAAAAACTCATTTCTCCAATATGCTTCGAAAAATTGTATCAAAGTTTTGAAACTTTGGCAAAAGTTGTTTAGAACGAAACGAAAGAGGATNGCCCCGACAGTATTGGTGTGGGCAACAAATGTTAACCTGCTGTCGAACGTCACCCCTAGATCTTCGACAGCTTCGTCGCGTAGGAGTATTTCATCCAAAAAAGCAAACTTCACACTTTTCAACATTCATCGGCAATTTATTGATTCGACACCAGTTATCTATCAGGTCTTATTGAGACTGGAGATAAGAGCCGCTCTCTAAACTTGTGATAGATGAAAATATCTTCAAGTCGTCTGCAAAAAGTAAGTTGCCACACGAAAGCTCGGAGGTGAGATCATTTATGAAGGAGACGAAAATCAGGGGTCCCAGATTGGAGCCTTGTGGCACATCGGATGGTGATAAGAATGGTGCAGATGCAAATCCATTATAAAAAACAATATCGGTTCTCTGATCCAAATAAGAGCGTAGAAGTTGAGTTAGTGAGAGATTTGAACCCATCTGAGCTATTTTCTCTAGAAAGATGGAGTGACTTATTCTGTCAAAAGCCTTTGCAGAATCTTTGTATATAACGTCAACTTATCCTTTTCTGTCCATTACTTCTATCAAAAGCTGCTTGATACTGCAGAGATTCGATACAGTGGGCTTATTTGCTAGAAAGCCATGCTGTCTTGCAGATATCAGGGGTTTGACTTGTGACATTAGTTGGTCATACACAGATACCTCAAAGGCCTTCGCGAAGTTACACAGAATAGATATTGATTTATACTTCTCAATATTCTCTGAGTTTCCTGATTTGGGAATTGAGCAGATTTTTTATTGTTTTCGTCGTTCAGGAAAATGAAATTTGCTCAGTATTTTGTTGAATATTTTCAAAATTACATATACGACCAAAAACCTGAGCAAAATCCCTCACTAGGAAGCTGGGAATAAGGTCATATCCAGAAGTCATTTTATTGGGTAATTTCCTAAGTGAAAGTATTACTTGTTCCTCTGTGAAAGGTGTTATGAAAATATTTTCTCCTGTCATAGTATCAGAGATGAACTCAAGATTTAAATGGTGGGAGAAAACGCTGCTAGAGAACGCAGAAAAACTGTTCACTATGTCTTGAGGGGCATCTAGTATGGTGTCTTCCATAAATACTCTATTGAGTACTCTGGAAGATCCTTTTTTGCGTTGAACGAAATTCCAAAAGCTTTTGGAGTCACTGCGAACGTTTGATTCAACAGAATGTTGGTAGTTATCACAAGCTACTTCTATTTGGTTTTTGATGTAACTTCTGATACGAGAGAATTATTGGAAGAATCAGCCGTCGCCAATTTCTTTATAGCGTGATGAATACTACGATTTCAATTTTAAATAGTAAATAATGTCCTGCGTGTACCAGCAGGAAAATTTTTTCTTTGTTATTTCATACCGGGGACATAGCTATCAAAAATAGTGTATAATATCGCATGAAACTCATTTCATATTTCATCTAAATCGGTTTCATCTATTTCATCTAAATCGATAAGTGTTTCGATCACCAAATGATATATTTCAGAGGAAGATCAGAGTAATTGCAAACTGAATTCATTAAAGTAAAGGGATTCAAATCTATTTGATTATTCATCAATAATCTTGAGTTCTTGAATCTATTTATTGAGTATTTCAAAATATTGAGTTTTCAACATTTCTCTACCAAATGTAATACACCATAATCGTGATTGAACTCTGACCCTTCTGTCAAAAGATGGTTGGCGAATGTTAAATTGGACTTCTCACTTGGAAAGCTTATTCTTCAGTCTTATATTCTTTTAGGTTTAGCCAATATTAAATTCAAGACAAAAATATTTTTATTGTCTTTGATGAATTAACTCCAAATTCTTATTTTCGAAAAAATGAGCGATATCATTAGTAGGATCACCAAAGTCAGTTAGAGTCAAATAATGTTTATTTTCATTCTTTTAAACTGAAACTATCATCATTGATTCAATTCATTCTGAAAAATTTCAAAAACAAGTTCACAACCAGTTCTATTCGGTTGATAGTTACCATGTTGTGACTCTTAACTTACAGAACTAATCACAATTTGATTAAATTCTTCTGAAACAATGGAGATAAAACTCCACTATCGGATAGTTCGGGAGTATATATATTGACTTGTGGTTCTTGTCCTGAATTTTATATTGGCCAAACTAAAGAAACTTTCTCCAAAAGAACAAAATAACATATGAGTAGTTTTTTCAATGAGAGGACAAATTCAACGTTTGCAAACCATAGTCAGTATTGCTCAACAATTGAATATATTCGAATTGTTTCGTTTCGTTCAATTCAGTTTGCAATGAGAAAATTTGTAATTAGTAGGTAGAATGAAGTGTTGATGTGTTGTTCCTAGGAAGTTGACTATTTCATGTGATGAATTCATTGAGTAGAAATTTGTCAGGTGCAGATAATCATTAGGATTCGAATTAATATAAAAGCATGACACAGAATTTTTTTAGTTGGCAAATCAAATAGCGAAACACGAAATAATATAGATTTTGTCAAAATAATTCCAAACACTCAGACAGAAATGTACAATTTTTTAATAATATTATGCATGACAGATGACAGTGATATTCACATATATGAATATATTCAAAAATATTCATACAAATGAGTTTTCAAATGATATCAACAAAGTTAATATATGAAGAAATAAAATACGAAATGCAAACAGGAGTGAGTATTAACTTAACTTTTTGTGCTCAGAACGAAGTTTCTACTACCCATAACAAAAATCTCATACAACACATCAAATGTGTGAAATACGGTGCATTAGGTGCGAGAAAACACACACACACTGAAAACTCGGCCTGAATTTGTAGTAGAGCTCTCCTGGGAAATCTCGAAAAAACTTCAATAACCCTCGAGGGCTAACCCCAAATTCGCCCTTTCTAGTCGAGATGCATCGTGCGGTTAAATAAGCATCAGCACCACGGGAGAAATAAATACGCTTTTAAATAGTCACGCGGTCCCATTAGGAAGGTTATCAACGCGTTAAATACAATTAATGGACTACAATAGATGTTGAGCATTGGAGTTGATTTGGGTTTTTCATTTCCTTCAAGTATAAATCAGTTTTTTTTCATCAAAATATTTCAAAATTATTTAAGTTTCTTTCCACACTGGTCAGGAAGTACTTTATTTGGATGTGACTAGTATTGTTTCCTATTGATTGTTATAGTTTTGGAATTACATTTTCTGAAAAATGTTAACAGATCCCAAACAAACGGAATATAAGTGATTGATGTATCAAAGTCACTACGGAAGCAATTTCTAAAATAATTCAATGCGATATGGTGAAAAAATTCAAAAGGAAAAAATTTCTCAATGACTCTATGCTTATCTTCAGCGTTCATTGACAAAAAATACCAACAAATATAAATTGTTCTCCGAAAAACTTACCTAAACGGTTAGGGAATATAATCATCAATAGCAATATATTGGAGAAAACAAATTTACTGATTTTTTTACCTTTTATGGATAGTGGGTAATTATTGTGGGCATTTGAATAAATCTTGAATGGATTTCATCAGATGTAATTTTCTAAGTAAGCAGAAATGTAATACCCACCACGACACGTGTTTCATCAACCAAGTTGGCATCTCCAGGAAGTAAAGTCTGAAAAAATGTTTTGTGTCTTTCTCTAGCTATGAAAATGATCTTGCTGACTACTGTGTGATTGATACTATTTTACAGCTGAAATCTTCCAACACAATGAAATATCTAGGCATTGCCACTGAAAATAATCTTGAATGGTATTCGCATTTGGACAACTTGACCAAAAAACGTTGATATTTAGTGTTCCGATTCAAATAACTATCATAACCCTTTGAGAAGAACTGGACAACTACAAAAAACCAACCCGTTATTTCAACACCTTGACACGTGTTTCGATCACCAAACGATCATCTTCAAGAGGAAGAACAAATTTCCTCTTGTTAATGATCAATTGGTGATGATGATCGAAACACGTGTCGAAGTGTTGAAATAACGGTTTGGTGTTGGAAAAAAACTCCAGTATTATAAAAGGTATTGAATTATTGACGACTATAATTATGAAAAGATCAGAAGATGATGTGCATACCATTTTTGACATAGAATCAATGCATATTGATATGCTGGATAACAAGCAATTCGAACAAGTTTGTCGGCGTGATATTGATGCATCACCTACCATAGCCAAAGATACTGATCGATGGAACACAGAAGGTGAAATGCCTCTATCGCGATTACAACTACAGCTATGAGAACTGACCACAGAATGGACAAGCGATTCATACAGAAAAAAGGACCAATCATTCCAGGAGACTTAGAGAGTTCTACTGATATATTCATTCATGTGTTCACGAATGTTTTGATTGAAAACATTGTTTTTCAAACAAACCTTTATGCCCTACAGAAAAGCGGTGACAATATTCGAGCTTTTCTTGCGACAGTCTCATCGGAAATATATGGTTTTCTGGGATTGAATATTCTTATTGGACTAAAATACATGCCCAGCTATGGAGATCATTGGTCATCGAGAACTGAGCTGAGATAACTTATATAACCAATGCTATGTGGAGACACCATTTTGGAAGGTTGCCTAGTAACTTACACATGAATGATGATGCAACAAAGCAAGACACGAAGTTTGATGAACTTTACAAAGTTATTGTCATACTGTCAGAATCATATTTGAAATCGTTCGCGCCTAATAAACATCAACAGATTGATGAATCAATGATTCGCTACAAAAAAAGAAACAGCTTACGCCAGTATATACAAAATCTAGGTAGTGATGAGACAGGTTATGTCTCACAATGTCAAATATATACTGGCAAAATTGATGATCTTACTGAAAAGATGCTTGCAGAGCGAGTCATCAAAGATTCTTTTAGAGGTTTCAAAAATTTGTTCAAAATCTGAGAGTTAGTTGCTGAGAATCACAAAGTGTACTTTGATAACTTCTTCAATTATGTACAACTTCAAAAACGCCTACTTCCTAACAAAATTTATGCATGTGAAACGTGCTGCTGAAACGTGGTGATTCAGATTACAAAGACGGACTAGTAGCCCTCAAGTGGATGAACAAAAAAACAGTGCTATTCATTTCTAATATTCATGACACTACAGAGTTGTAGAGTGGTTCTAGAAGAAGGGAAGTGAAAGTCATATGTCCAGTACTTGTTAATGACTATAAATGTCACATGGGCTATGTCATGTTCACTTTACGAAATAGATCGCAAATGAAGGAAATGGTGGCAGTGAATATTTTGGTACATTGTGAATGCTACAGCGGTGAACTCATATATCATATTCAAGTCTCGATTTCCAAGTGAAATGAACTCGAAAGAATTTCGACTTCCTATAGTTTCAGGGCTAATAGGTGCTACTTCTGGGGAATCAAAGCGTGGTCGGAAAAGTAATGAAAATATACCTAACAAATGCAAAACCATCGTACCACAGTAATTGAAATTTGATGAAAAGTTGCATATGCACGGTCATACAAGTTCACGACGATGTGCACATTGCAGAACTAAGAAAGAACCACACCACACCGTTTGAAAGTATTCTACGTGTAATATGGCATTATGCCTCAAAGACAATAAAAATTTTTTTTATGTCTATCATCGGAACTATATGCCTAGTGGTCATTTGAAATAACCATATCATATTTTTTTCTTTTGTCACGATCCTACGTTTTTTTTGTTTTACTTTGTGAATGAATACATCAAACGATAATTTTCAATGAAAGTTTGTTTTTTTTTCACGAAAAATTAATTCCTTCCTCAAAGGGTTGAAAAAAAAATCGAACTTGGGCAGCTATTAATGTTGGTACAAACTCGTGTCTTGTAACATCCGTATTCGTTGATTGAAACGGGATACTTTGTTACCTATGAACTGAATCATGGAGGATAAGTGTATTGTTTCTTCAAACACGCCAAGCTGATTTTTATTACAGGCTTATGGGCCAGAAGTATACCTTTGGGTTCACAGATATAATGTAAGCAACTTATGATTGAACTTAAGGTGTGGTAAATACTTGGTTTATTCTACGATTCGCAAATTGTGCCGCAATGTTGAATCGAGGTCGTGCGGGAGGGTGTAATACATAACAGGAAAGACCTCACATGCATGGTATATGGGAAAGTAGTCTCCAGCCTCACGATCCAACCCCTGTACGCAGTCCACTCAGGCAATGATCTTTACCAAGCAGATGACTTGCTCCTCGGAAGACCGTAATCAGAGATATTAGGTGTGTAGTGGTCTAGCCTTGTGAGAGATACACCAGGATATAGTTCACAATATCGACTTGAGGTGGTAATAAGAAGGCCGTAGTTATTGTGTGGTCTGAAGGTTGGAGTTTGACAAGAGAACGGGTACTTAATAAAAATCCCCAATGCTGTAGGTGAGTTATTCTGTCTGTTTGTCTGTTTCTCCGTTAATCAGCTTACGAACGACTACTCTCAAAAGTTGAGAAACTTGTGCGAGCTAAGGACTAAGGGGGTCTTACCTTTTAACGTGTGATTCCTATTACGGTTGCAGAATCATCCCCGCTTCAACCAGATGAATTCTCTCGAGAAAAATATCTGTTCGAGGCGGACATCGAACCCACGATCTTCCGATCGAGAGTCGGGCGCACCACCACCGCGGCTAATTCCACAACAAGTTATTCCTTTAGATAACCGAAATATGATTATTCCCCTATTGAATATTCTGGATTATTCAAATCCACAATGTGATGAGCTCAAAATACTTGCTCCAAAGAAGATAACCAAACTTTAACTCTCATTCCGAGAGAAAGTAACCCTTTTTTCCTTTCCTTTTTTTCCCTATCAACGTTATTTCAATGTCGAATATTCTGTTTGTCTTTAGGCTTTAAAGAAACTGAACTGAATTGTTTTGAATATTATACAGGGTGGATGCTGTGCATAAATATATGAATTTAATACATTACTCTTCTTTTATCTTATAAATCCACTCTTGCATTTTGAGAACCGTAACAATCTGTTGTAGAGTATAATTGCTTGGGGAAGCATTATGAATCATTACCTGAAAGGTAATGATTCATAACGTTTTTTAAAGGAACACTTTCAAGGAACTATATATGAAGGTTGTTTTTCAAACAAGTCATACACCACAGAGCATTTCAGGAAGTCCAAAAGACAAAGCTGAGAATTTAGAAAAGTCTGGAATTCACGAAATCAAATGTGACTGCGATGCACAATATTATGGACAGATAAAAAATCGATCAGATAAGATATAAGGAACACTTAGTACACTTAAAATATGGAAGTCCTGAAAAATCAGCAGTCGCCCATCATATTTTGCAACAAAACCATTCTATAGACTTCATTTCTTTAATATCAGTTAGACAAGTTAACAACAATAGGCATCTAGATGCCTATGAGAGTGTAGAAATAAGTAAACATGATAATATTATGAATAACGATGGTGGACCAATACCTGATAGTACACTATATAGCTTATCAAAATAATATTTTATTAGATTCACCTGACTATTAGAGAAGGACACATAGTAAAAATAATTAAAGACTAGTAGATGAGGCAATTTGTAAAATTTAATTTAATTCAGTCAAGACGCAGGTACCTAGTATAAATAGTATAAATAGTTCAAATAACGGTTTGGTGTTGGGAAAAACTCCAGTAAAATTAACCATATTCATGATACTTGATATAGACTGAATTCCATGTACGAAACTTTCGGAAAAAGTAAGTTTCATTCCGAACTTCTCAACTCTATTCCTCCATTCCAGTCAAAAATAAAAAAATATCACTAACTCAAATAAAAGAAATTCATCAGTTCATTATTTTGGAAAATAACTGATATTTTCAACTTACCTCCATATTCATCCTAGTGACTGTTTCATATTTTGTCACTAGGATGAATATGGAGGTAAGTTGGAAATATCAGTTATTTCTATTCAATATCTTATCCATGGTAATTCAATATACATTTATATCATCAGAGGCTGTAATGCACATCTATGACAAAATCATTATTTTGATGATAACGCACACACAGGCTCTGCCTTTGTAAGTATACACTATTCATTTACATTTTCTCATTTTGTAAAAATGAAGTCTAATGGTTACCTATCATATTGTTGGGATATAAGAATGAATATTTGTAGTGTTAGGAATCACTCGTTAATCCTCAGCTCGTTCGTAGGGGTGCGACAGCTGGTTAACGGAAAAACAGATTTTAAACAGATTTTTTTTAAAAGAATACGGTGTTTTTTTCTATAATAAAAATTATCAGGTACTCAATCAGGTACTGAACTATGGTCAGTTTCTCCACCAATATATCAAAGACCGGTGAAAATAATAATCCTTTCGGTTGGCCAACATTCTGTGAGGAACGTGAGCGAAGTTTTTCAGAGAAGAAAGCAGTTTCGAATGCAGCAGTTCAACAAGTATACAATTTACCCTGGTTCCTTACACCGATTACTTAACTTTTGCAAGATCACTATAATCCAGAAGCTTATCTCGGATGAAATGGATCAGTATTCCGACAGAAAAATTAGTGTAAAGACACTTCGCGTCAAAAGTGAATAATTGTTCCAGTTAGGAGACTTCACTTTTTCCCCAGGATCTCTAAAAGGGATATCTGCTTCTCTACGAAAAATGCGTTTCATTTTCCAACGGTTGATCCTGGTTATTTTTCACGTTCCAGCTGATTCCAACCCTGATTTATTCAGTTCGTATTCAGTCAACCTCAATCAAAAATACAACGCTAAAAATTTCAATGTTCATACCTCTGTTAGCATACCTCTGTTAGTTTTTGACTAACCCATCTGAATATTTCGGTCCTAGTTATTTCAAAACTTCATCCACTCATCCTCTTTTTTGGATCCGGAGGTGTAGCGAAAAAAACCAGATGTGAATGAGAAACATATATGAGTTCAAAGTTCAATAATAATTATATATTCTGAAAAACTTATATGCAGTATCAATTTTTCATTGTATTGTGTATTGTTTCTCCTTCTTTCTTTCCAAATTTCGATATTTTCTGTAGGTACTTTTAATGGTAGCACCTTGTGAATTGATTGAATTGAAAAAAAATTAGATATCAGGTTTTCTTACCGTCGTCTGAAATCCGTATCAAACAATGATAGGAGACCTCGAATGGAATCATTCAATCAACTCAAAAAACATACCCCCACAAAGTGTATCGTTATTGAAACTGATGAAGATTTCCTCTATGAACGGAACACTACTGAACATAGGCTTTCCGGAAAGATACTCAATGTATGAGCGGAGATATATCTGCAATATTTCGAATATTGATTATGTTCATCAATATTTTTACGAACATAGAAAAAGAAGATCTGCGCTGTAGATGTTTATGCTACACAAACATAACCTCAACTAGTCTGCGGCAAAGATTGTCCGTAAGGAAACACAGTCTTGAAAGGGAACTCAAAGAATCAACTTTCTCAAACCAGTGTGGATATTCGCAACGTATATGAGGATAATGCAGAAACTAACTCCAACCCCGCCCACGATTTTGGAATCGAATGGTCCTGAATTAAGTCGGTTTCAAATTACTTCCTTCCTTTCATTTTTTGAAATTTCATTTGTTGTACCTCTAATTTTCATTACCTTAGTATCATTCCTGGCATTCATATCAATCCATTATGGATTATTTATATTGAGAAGTAGCCTTTGCAACTCCAGTTACATGATTGTGCCAACACATATTGGTGTATATTTTAACTCCCAACAAACTTATCAAAGCAGAAAGCGGAATTGTCTGATCTGACATTATCACATCCGGTTCGGAAACATTTATCTTCATGGAGTTGTCTGGAGTTTTGTGTCATTGAATTGAACCTGGTTACTTCAACTCCACTTCAAAATTACTTCTAGATCCTCATTGAGATATTCAACCTCCTGCTGCCGGTGAAGATGTGCTTCCACAGCCGATATCCTGGGATCCAAATGTAATGAGGAAAAAAGTGTGGTGTCGTCAGCAATGAATCGTTGATATACAATAAAAAAGGGTTGGAGACAATATGGATCCCTGGGGAACAACAGCGTTGATGGTGAGAGTATTGGAGAGATATTCATTGGCAGCTACTTACAGGGAAGCTGAAGATCCATGCAAAAAATGTTCCGACAAGCTATAGTATCGAAGTTTGGCCAGCAAACCCTCATTTCACACAGGGTCGAAGGCCTAAGAAATATCAAGCGCAACAGCTCTTCATTCTTCCATGTTTCTTGATTGCATTATTCCGAATATGGGTGACATACCATAGAATGTCACCTGTTGATTTTTGTTTCCGAAAGCCATATTGATGATCGCGCAAAATATTGAAGCTTTCTTGATATTTGAGGATATGGTGATTAACGGCTTTCTCCATGATATTTTGATATCACTGATAGCAAACTGGTCTATAGTTATTTGGAAGAGTTTTCTTGCCCTTTTTAGGAATAGGCTCAACGCGAGCAATCTTCCAACAAGAAGGAAAAACCCCTTTCTTGTAAGACAGGTTGAATTCAAATAAGCCGAGGAGAAACTTCAGGAGGAAAAACGATTTCAAATCGAAATTCGAACGTTTCTACACAGTACACATAATATGAATACTTACCAGTCTGATATCATGACAGACTTTGAGTTGACAAACAAACATTTGAATTCTTTTTCAGAGAAGAGATTTCTGCAGCCACTTTACGAGCGCTATAATTAATCAATCGATAATCTGCACACTTGGTTTCGGACTATTATTCGTCAGTGTGAGAGTCATATCTAATCAAGATGACACTTCTGTCCCCTACTCGTATCATTTCATCATCACAAACCTTTGTTCAAGTACTCTTGGTACATATGAAATGTAGGTGAATTAGCAGTATTTTTCAATCTTATATAACTGAATTGTTTTGCTGTTGTAAAAATCTTGTGAAAAACTAATTGTGTTTCAATATTTGTAAACTCATTGCTTGTAAGTCAGAAATAAATTGAATTCAATGTAGTTCTTCTTGAGCGGGTTCGGTGAAGGAATCAATATACCAAAAATATCCACCAAAATCGAAAATTATTCAATTATAGTTGCTCTCCATTAAATTACGATATTAATGAACCTAAATACTGAAAATCGGTCCGGAGGTTACTCAGCAAAATAATATAATTGAACTTTTGAGCTTTAATATTCGTGGAAAATGCTGATTGCAGGAATATTACCATCTCTCCAACTCCAGAAAGTTTGTCAATAATAGGGGAACGATAGGGAAATAACTGTTTCAATTCGAGGGTTCTGCAGGAAATTATCAATTGAATATATTCATTACATGAGGTTGTTTCA
>NW_019293917.1:0-18769 GCF_000500325.1 Leptinotarsa decemlineata
TTTTTACTATTTTACTATTATTTTTTTCTATCTTCACGGCCCAAAATTTCCCAACTTTTTCCCAAGGCGAAAAAGCAGGGGGGAGCCCCTCCCCATGGCGACGGCCCTGGCTATTACTGAACTATTTTGATATTTTCCTGTTACCAGGAAAATAGATTCAATAAAATTTTGACTTATGTACATGACTATGCGAAACTGACCGGTTACTTGATGAATGTTGATAACAGTATCCATGATAATGATTATATAATGTTTACACTATACATTATATTGAAGAGGAGTTTCGCTAGACAGTAACTTCATCAATGGTATATCAAATCATTCTACAATGTTTCTGATTGATTCGGCCGTTATTTGATGAAGATCCACAGTAATATCGCAAAGTACATCTAACGATTTGATCTTTACAAACTTTGTTTTCAGAAAATATATCACGACATTATTCGCTATCACATTAGCTTTTCCGTAGTGGGACTTCGATCTAAATAATTCCCCTCATCTAGGGGGATGAGGTTGCTGCTTTTACGTTGAGTTCAGCGTCTGGTTTCTCACGAAATTTCTCTTTTTCGTTTTTATTGAATTTGATATTTTTTTGGTTTAAATGAATTTTTTTTCTTTCATTTTGTTGTAATATGATATGCACTGATATTGTAAAAAAACAGTTAATTAATCAAACGCGGGTAAATAATAATTTTTTTCAATCAAAATGGGTGTTCTGTTCGGGCAACGTACCGCGCGCTTCGCCCATTTTACGGTCGCCATAATCGTCCTACTGAGAGGACTATTCGTGAAGTGGTGGCCAAATTCGAGTCCACTGGTTCAGTAAAAACGATCGACCAACATCCGTACGTCGACGAAACGCAAGATCTGCCGAAAACATCGCTACTGTCTGTGAGAGTGTGCAAGAGAATCCGAGGCAGTCGATTCCACGTCACTTACAAGAACTGTTCCTTTCGCAGACCACAGCTTGGCAAATTCTGCATCGTGACTTGGCCCTGCATCCGTACAGAGTTCAACTGACACAGGAACTGAAGGTGAACGACCATTTATAAGGACGAGTGTTCATTGAATGGGATCTGGAGCAGTTGGCAAATGACCCTAATTTTGAATTTCATCAGCTCGGACTTCCATTGCCTGATATTATATAAAATGATTTGAAATCCCTGAAAGAACTAATGAAAAGAAGAACAATTGAACAAAAAATAAAAATAACGTTTGTGTAAGAAGCACTCCAAATAATACAGAGGAATATTTTCGAAGATGGAGCCCTAAAAGATAGTACGAACTTACCTATAGAAGCAATTATGGAATTACTAGGATGCTGTGCAAGGAACTGCTATTTCCAGCTGAAGGACGAATTTTTTACGCAAGATGAGGGACTGCCAATGGGATAGTAACTTTCACCAGTTATATCCAAGATATATATGGAGTGGTTTGAAACTCTGGCTATTGAAGAAGCCCACAAGAAACCTCGTGTCAGGTTGAGATACGTTGACACCTTCATAATATGGAATCATGGGAATAGTGAACTAGATGCCTTCCTGAAACACATCAACAGTGCAAGACCTTCAATCACTTTCACAATGGAGGAAGTCCACAACGAATTGCCATTCTTAGACGTTTTGGTGAAGAGGACCGACACTAAGTGGGAAACATCTGTGTAACGAAAATCAACTCGCACGGGACAGTATCTGAACTACGAATCCAACCACCATCAATCGACTAAAAGAGGAATCATCAAGATTCTATTACACCGTGCTTTCGGGCTCTGTAATACAAAGGAAGGACTCGAGAAGGACCTAGACATCATTAACAACGATCTTCAACGGAATATCTACTCCAAAGTGTTGGTGAAACAGCCTTTGGCTAAAAGACAGCAGGAGCCTCGCAAGGAAGGGAAGCCGTCACAACCTGTGCTTGCACTTCCCTACATCAGAGGAATATCGTAATAGATAAGAAGAATTGGGTCCAAGTACAACATCAGAACCTGCTTCAGATCCGGAAACACTATCCGTAACAGCCTCACAAAAACCAGGCCACCCAACGCGGACTGCGATTCCAAGAATTGCATTTAGCGGATACCCTGTGAGTGCGGAAATCCTATATCAGGAATAGTAGAGCATGTTTGGACCTATTAACATAACATCGAGTGGTCCCAAGCTGAGATCATACACAGTTAGGAACATTGGTTTACGAGGAACTTCAAAGAAGACATGTTGTCCAACAATGTATTCAGCCAAGCTAGCGTAGAGATACGCAACATATGGAAACCCATAATTAAGCGAAAAATGGTCAACTCCCGCCAAACGATCATTTCCCGCTAAACCGGTGAAGCGGAAAAAGGGAATCGGAGAAAAGTGAAAGTATTCCCATGACCCATAAATAGTCATCTCTCGGAGGAATTAGTAAAGTCATCATCCCAAGACGATTGTGGATACTAACAATCGAAACGTCGTGAAGTAACTTTTTATTTATTTTTTTATTAGTTTTTTCAGATATTTTAAATCATTTTATGTAATATCAGGCAATGGAAGTCCGAACTAATTAAATTCATCATGAAACATTGTCAATCACCTCGAAACTGACCCTAAATTTCATCGAAAAATCATCTTGGAACGAAAACAATATACATGAGATCCAAGAGCGTCCAATGCATTCCGAAAAAGTTACTGTTTGGTGTCGTTTTAGGGCTAGTAGCGTCATCGGTCCATATTTCTTTGAGAACGACGATGTTTAGGCCATCACTGTCAACGGCGAGCACTGTAGGTCGATGATTTCCAACTTCTTTTGGCATGAATTGGATGATCTGGACACCAACAACATGTGGTTTCAAGAGGATGGCGCTACGTGCCACACAGCTCATGCCACATTGAATATTCTGCAAAAATAGTAATTAACAGTCATATTTGAACAAATTATTTCTCACTGTAATGGCGGATATTTCTCACTGCGTGAGAAATCTTTCGTTTTGAACGTATGAAAGCGATAAGAGAAGTGTCACATTGAATAGCATCCGTAGAAAAAAGACATTCTAGAACAGTCTGATGTACTTCAGTAATGAATAACAATATGATCAGTGACGGATCGTGCATTGGAGAACAGGGGAGGCTAAAGTCATAAAGACTATATACATACAGAAAAGCCCGCCGGAGGCGCGAATTTTTTTATGTTGTTGCACGATTTGCTTAATACTAAAGTTACGGCATGGGCATGGCAATGCGCAAAAAATGGCATGAGGAGCTATCCACTTAATTTTAGTTTGTAAACCATTAAATGGCCGGCTAAGACAGCAGCCCCATCATAGATTTGCGCAATTAACTTTTGCCTAAAATTACCATCTTCGACATATCTAAAAACGATTGAAAGTTGTGATGTACATGTAATATCGGTACTTTCATCAATTTCCCATGCAAAAAAAGAAACACTTTCAATCTCCTTGCTTATATTTTTCTTAATAATATATGCCACACTGTCTGTAAGCTCATTTTGGATGGTTTTTGAGGTGCCCGAAAAAACGAAAAAAATATAGCCGAAAATTGTAAAAATATATTTCGACATTGATATATACACACGTGTGAATGTCTACAAATTCGCTACGTTTGGGAAATGTTACACGGTTGATTTTCCTGAAAAAAAATACGTCCTATAATCCAAACATTCCTCATCGTCAAACAGAATAATTAAACCTGATGATGTGTATGGGTAGTGAATGATTTCAAGGTGATTGGCTGTACGGCGAGAGAGAGAGAGCGGCATAATGCCAGCTCACGTTACTCGAAATTTCCCAGGTGCCCAACAATATAAAATAACGGTAATGATTCAAAAATAGTTACCTAGCGCAAAAATCTAACAATATGTAAAAATATTTACGTTCACGAAGAAAGCCTCATTATGATAAACTGAAAATGTCTTTTCTTGAAGCGAAAACGCTAAAAATAGATTTCAAATAGGCGGATCACCACGACCACTGATCGCGCTTCTCGCGAGTTGAGTCAGTTTGACTTGAAAGGACGGTACACCAGGTTCAGGTGAAACTTCAGTTCACGTCTACTTTGCGTTCTACACAATGCCGTTTAGTTTTATTTAGTACGCGTTCTTGAATGATCGAAACAAGAAATAAATGTGGAAAGTAGATTAATGTATACTACCGCAATATTTCAAAGTGATTGTGCATACAGTTTCTGCATCGGATGCCTCTATATTGACGTTTTCATTACTTCTCGTAGTGTAAGGTTGATTTCGACTTCTTTTACAGTGAAATAATATTCAAACTTCCAAACTGTTCTCCAGTTAATTCATTTTTCGATCGAGTTAGTGGTGTGTTTCTTTTTTGGCGACGGGGAAGCCCTCTGTTCATTGTAAATAGGAGTACAATATGAATGAGGCGTGGATATACCCGAAGAAAGGAATGTGAAGACAGCAAATTCCTACCTAATAATAGGTATTCTCTATGGATATGTAGTACAGTCTTCGAACTAGATGTACCTACCCAGGTAGGTTATATTTATGATACTTATAGATGAAAGAAGGGTCTGAACTATACATTTTATTGCGATTAAGTTTAGTTTTGCAAAGGCGATTCTAATTTCGGTTGAGAAATATAAAAATTGCTTTTTTGTAATCACTGATATTTAAGTACATAAATGAATTATTTTCCACATATTAAATATCAATGTAACGTCAATGGAATGTACATTTAGAGAAAATAATACCAGTAACGCGACGGTAATGAATTCCAAAGAAACCGTTGTAAAAGCATACAGACATGAATATAATGTATGGTAAAAATTACTAAGGATTCACTGTGTATAAACAATGAGTAATTTACTTATGAACTATTCAACGTGCATAATAATGCATAATCAATACCAACAGGAACAAAATATAATATTGTGGTCCAAAAAAAGGTAGGTACTTAATTTTTAAACATCCATTAATTGGTGAGGTAGGAAACCAGGGTTTCTGTTACAGAATTTGTTGATATAAATATAAAGAGATTAGGATAATCTGCACTCAAAATGAAGAAAATACCCAAATGAACCTGGTTTAAGTTTTATTATGATGGAGAGAAACTTAGCTAGACATATGAAATCAAAGTTTTACCTAAGTTAAGAAATTCTGGGATAAATACTTCCACACAAGGACAATACAATAATTGTGAAGGGCAGGTACATGTGTATTCCTTTCGGAAAACTGAATGATTTTCAAATTTACTCCTGTGTAGATTTTGTGCCCGAGACCCAATTCAATTAAGTATGTGTTTGAAGATAATGCCGCAATGACTTTTTAATAAATATAATTTAAGCTACATATTATGTATAACATTTTAGATTTATTACCTGTGTCCATCCGTTTTTATAAAGTTTTTCTTATTGAAATTTTCATTCATCATAGAAGATCCGTGGATCATTAGTAAAAAGGCGGGAAAGCTATTTTTGTAGAAACATTCAAAATTAGAAAAGTAGGTGTTTTACTCGGTGGTATGAAAAATTGTTAAGCTGTATATTACAAATTAGGACATGATAGTTTGGGCAAACATGAAAAACATAATAATTTTCTCGATTTGGACAATGCAAAAATGGTAACGGATGTAGGCCCCACGGCTGGCGTCAATGTTTTGATTGGCTTCCGGGTTTTGCCGTAGTATTCTTTGGTTATAATCCCCAAACGTTTCAACTGCAACTGCGGCAGTCATCTTCAGTGGCGTTGGAGATTATAACCAAAGAAGGCTACGGCAAAACCCGGACGCCAATCAAAACATTAATTTGCAGTGTTGTTCTGTAGAGATAAATTGCTCTTATTGCACAACAATCTGTAAGCAATTGTTTATACAATTCATCGAGAAAAGAATGACCAATATACTTGTTGTTTTTTGTTCATTACTTAACAAAGAACAAATTACGTATAAGTAGTTGGTTACAATGTTCACAGACAAAATTGCCGTTATTGGAGTGACACCAACCCTAACGTTTTCCGGGAAACACATACCCAATATCCAGAAAAAATTAACGTTTTGGCAGGAATATTGGGAAACCATATTGTAGGATCAAAATTTAACAAGGGAACTGTATTTGAATATGCTGGAAACTACACTGTTGACCGTCTCATCACTGAAATCGTCGAAGCGAATCCTAATGAATTCGATATGGATATTGTATTCCAACAAAAAGGAGCACCACCACATTACTCCAGACAAGTAAGACACTATGTGGATACTACTTTCCCCGGTCGTTGGATTGGCCGTCGAGGTCCTACAGAATGGCCAGCCCGCTCGCCAGATTTGATACCTTTGGACTGTTTATGTGTCAAGAAGTTCAAGGCAACCATTTCGAGCATCTTCTGAACTGACATCAAACTTATTACCTCAAATTATGTAGTTATATGTCAATGTATTCAGGCAGTTATTAAAAATTTCGCCATTTTGTAGTAGTTGAAGATATTGACATTATATTCTAGGGTTGTGAAGCATTTGTCATGAGCTTCAAATGTAATTTTTTTCCTAGATGGCGCCCAGTCGTCATCTTGAAAGTTTCATCTGTCAATTTCACTTCAAAATAAAGTATTCATGCATTAATTTCATTATCCCAAATTTAAATTTTTTGAGTTGACCCGTGCAAAAAATAAAAGGGGAGTCATTAAAGAAAAGCACTGTATACCGTTATAGGAACGTTTGAAGGCCGAAATTGCAAAGAAACGACCGCATTAGGCCAAGAAAAAAAATGTTTCAACAAGACAACGTACCGTGTCATAAGTCAATCAGAACAATAGCAAAACAACATGAATTGAACTTCAAATTGCTCCCACAACCACCGTATTCGCCAGATTTGGCTCCCAGCGATTACTGTCTGTTCGCAGTCCTCAAAAAATGCTCACCGGTAAAAAATTTCGCTTGAATAAAGAGGTTATTGCTGAAGCTGAGACCTATTTTGAGGCAAAACATAAATCGTTCCACAAAGGTGGTATTGAAATGTTAGAGCGGCGCTGGAATGATTGTGGAGCTCTTGATAATAATAATAATAATGTCTATTCAGATTCAAATCACAAATAGAAATAATACATACAGTTGAATAAACATTGTAGAAATCACAGAAGCATCAGATGTTGGTTGTATGTGGTGAAAAGGAGATCCAAAGGAAAAAAATGAATAAATGATAAATATTAAAGTATGAGCATGAATTATATATAAAGGGGATTTGCATATGAAAATAAACTACTTAATATATGTACTTATGATGCACTGTTTGGAACCTTTGGTGCAGTAATGAATATTACTGCAGTTTTTTCCCAACACCAAATCGTTATCTTCAACACCTCGACACGTGTTTCGATCACCAAGTGATCATCTTCAAAGAGGAAGATTAAAACTTAATATATGAAATTAAAAACACATTAGATAATATAAAATCACAAATATCAGTATAAATATAAAAAGTTGTCGGTTTTGACATATACTATTATTTGAATATAAAATCATACAAACATAAAACTAAATTGACAGTTAAGTATAAAATCACAATTGTAAAATACGCGTACTAGTAATAATATATAAAAACATGGATGTGATATATATTAACAAAACGATAGTGCACATATATACATATGTATTACAGAATTGTAAGTGGACAATATAGCAAAGATACGTACGGTTTTTTTCCATCCACTCCACGTAGAAGTTCAAGTCTCTGACTTTGAAAAATATGCTCTGTCAACTATTTTTTGAAGCGATTGATATTCGAGATAGATTTTATATTTTGAGGAATTCGGTTGTAGAGTTTAGGCGCAAAGTAAGTAAATGATCTTTGTGTAACGACCCTGACCATTAGGGGTGTAGTATACTGATCTCTTTGGCGGGTGTGGTACTGCTGTGAAGGAAGCGATGCCGTATGTCTATTTGTATGATATTTAGTGCTGGAGCACAAAAAATACAACTGTAGTATGTCTTAACAGACGAGTTTCGATATATAATTTATCACAGGGACACCTACCATTTTTAGAGAATATTAATTTAAGAAAACGCCTTTGCGTAATGGATGGAGACAACATTGATGAATAAAGCCAATTTAGAACAAAAGAAACGCGTTTTTTTTAGGTCCGGCACTTTTTAGCCCATATGTTATCTCTCCCCGATACAATCTGCAAGCGTATTTTGATTTCTTTCAGAGTAATATTTATTTATTTATTTATTATCCAAACAAGCTATCACAGCCTAATTACATGGATAAAAAATAAAAGTTCATATAATCTTTGGAATACTTATGAATGTATAAAAAAATTGTAAAATATGTACCAGAACTGTAGAGGGAAATACTGCTCAAATAGATAAATTTAACATATGTTCCAAAGTGTCCAGTCAAGATCTGTTGATATTGATATTGGTGGTGCTTTCGTTGCGGTACTTACGGTTGGAATTTCTGAAGAATCAATGTTGTTATTCAAGAGTTTGTGCATGAATATCATTGCTGATACTTGGCGTCGCTGTTATAGAGATAATATTTTATTAGTTATAGTTTGGCCACTTCTGATATCGCTTAAAAAATAAATACCTCAAGAATTTGTTCTGAATTTTCNAAAGTAGTCCCCCTCAGATATAATACACATGTGCCAGCGTTTTTCTAACCCTCGAAGCAGTCCTAATATGTACTTTTTGGTATGCCCTTGAGCTCTCCTAGCTTATCGGTTGTTATCTTCTCAATCGTCGCAAAACGCTGTCCTCTTATGGGTATCTTCAATCTTGGGAATAGTAAAAAGTCGCAGGGGGCTAAATCTGGTGAATACGGTGGCTGAGGCATGATAACGGTGTTGTTTGTGTCAAAAAAATTACGAACAAGCAAGCAATAACAAGTGAGCAGGTGGATTACCATAATGCAAAAGTCGTGAATTGTTTTTCCACGATACCGGACGTTTTCTTCGTATTGCTTCTCGCAAGCGGCCCATAACTTCAAGATAATACTCCGTGACGACCGTACGAGCACAGTAAAAATCAACCAGTAAGTCAACTCCCACTGCTTTCATTCATAAATTAACAAAGTTCTCGGTGACCTCGAAACGAAGTGTGGAGCCGATTTCGTTCTGTTACCATAGGCGTGCGTTCAAATAAAAACGAAATTTAAGGATATTATAGAAAATTTCGTGGTAAGTTTCTTTTTCCGTACGGGGATTTCACCGGCTCTTCAAAAACCCAACGCACACATGTGTTGATATCGCCCTCCGGCCAGACCGAGCAAAAAAACCGGCCGTTGACTATTTAGAAAAATATTCACCGCAGTTTTAAATGTGTATTTTCTTTTTGTTTCATTTTCTTTCTCTCTTGTCTTGTATAACTTTTTTCTGAAGTGTTAATACATATATAATAATGTGTTGCAAATAAGTACTCATGTGAAATAACAAAAAAAGAGATGTTATTGTTTTGACCCACGATTATTTAACCGTGAGTTCTGATTTCTTTAATAATGTCTTTTTTACATCTCCCATTTTCTAGTCACTCAATGATAAAACAAACAACAAAACCCAACTACAAAAACTAAAAACAATAATAACAACAGCGAATAAACTAAACACAATATCAATTTCCGACCGTTTATTATAACTAATCTGATGCCCGTGGAACCGTCGAATCCTTCGATACTANCTTAGAGTAGTAATGTATGACAATATTATAATAAAAAGTTGAGGAATATCAAACACCTGTGCTTCGAACAGAGACTTCGAACAGAGTTTCAGCTGAATAATAAGGTGGTTTCGACAGTAATAATTTCAGGAACCTGTTTTGGAGTACTTATTGCGAACTTATGACTTCTTGGGAACCAATGTTAATGGGTGTTTTCCATTTGAAACTTGTTCATAACTTCATTGAGAAATAGCAGTTATGAACAATCAAGTATGGTTCCACTTGTAATTTCAGGATGTTCAAATTAACAGTTTTAGTTTTGTGGTGTGAAAGGTTTCAGTAGTCCAGAATTTTCATATGTGAGGATTGAATATATATTTGTTGGGTGGTATATCGAGGGTTATATTTTTGGGTGGCCTACTGTAGTACGTTCCTGGAAACTTCAGTTTATAGGTTGTGACCAGATTACAGGTTTGGAGAATTTTCTTGCATTCTTATTACAGTGTTTGTTATGATTGTTAGATTCATCTCTCAATTATTCCTATAAACTAAATTCAGAAAAAGTTAATGAGCAAACAGTGTCATTCTAAATCATTTGTTAGTACTGTAATTCCGTTAAAAATAGAGGAAACCTGGCATACTCTGCTCGTCACCGATTTTACAGACACCAATTATAACAATAAAACGGGAATTTTGAAATGTTTATAGTTTTCTTTTGGAGCTTGCATCATTCTTCTTTTTGAACCCACTAACAAGCTAGATTTTATTAGTGTCTTCCATAAATAAGTTGATTGGGATTTTAAACTTTTTTCAGGCAATTAAGGACTATAATTGTGGCAAGTGAAGTAATAAAACTCGCAATTTTGCACTAATTAAGTGAGACATATTGAGTTGATGTGTAGATTAGTTCAAGTACCGTGAAATACTTTTATAGCTAAATAATTGAGATATTATTTCCTAGATTTGTGAGTCATCTGGACAGTTTTTCAATTTAGGATGATTGAAGGTATTTTATTATCGAAAACATTATTGTAGTGCAAATGATCATTCAATAATAATAATAACTTTATTCGTCATTTTGATCATCAACATGATATCAGACATGTCATAAATAAAAAATATATAAACAATAATAACGTTCTAAAGTATAAATACAGATCGGATACTTAAGACAGGAACTTAACTAAACATATAAAATAAAACCCATACACATATACATAAATATACATGAAAGTAAATGAATCTTCAACTAAGGTAAAAAATAAAGCAATGATCTTCATAACGGTGAATTCCTTTTTAAAAATTATTTTATGCTATAATATCCCCTATTGCGGTTAATAGCTCCTTTATTTGTTTTTTAAATGGTATAATACGCAGCTCTTTGATATTTTGAGGCAACATATTGAATAATATTATGCCGAGCGGTTCTACGTAGTAGATGAACAAAAAGACTTCTAGCCCAAAATCCCATATAATTTCTTATGTGGCTACATTTTTTGCGATTTTTATGACATCCGATCGGAACCTTGTGGAACAGCCAACTCGTTAATTTCGTAGACGAAGCTTTGCGACATAGTCTTTCTTTTTTCAACTTAGCAATTGCATTGCAAGATTTTTAATGTTAGTTTTGTCAACTTCCTCATTTTGAATATTTATTTGCAATTTTGCAAATTTATGTTATCGTTGATACCAGTTCCGGGGTCAAACAATCAAGAAACTCTGATCAAAGTATTGTTTCGAAGGAATTTTCAAAAATATATGCGGGGCAGTTGAATTCGGAATTAGGAAATATTATATTTTCAAATTTGAAACATATAATTTCATTATTTCAGATGTAATTATTTTATGTGGGTAATTCGAGCAAGATATACAAGGTGTTTCTTAATAACATAATCAGGACATTATTAAAACTAAAATCTAGGGTACCTATGTTAGTGTTTTTATATGTATGTGAACTAATCTTTACCCACCAATCTTCCATGAATAGCGACTAAGGTCCTATTTCGTATTTAATCCTATTAGTATCAGTAATCCCAGATACCTATAAATCTGGTAAAATTAGAATATATTAGGGATAGTCATTAACATAAGAAAAGAGTGAAAAACAAACAATATGACAGAAAATTAGGTGGGTATTAGGTATTAAAACAGGTATAATGGTAGGTAAAGGTTAGGATTTTAGTTTTATAGTCTATTTCAAGAGTTAGAGTTAGGTAGAGCAAATTCTGAGAACACACAGACCTCATAGATGTAAATTTTTTAAAATACCTACCAATGTAACAATTCAGCAAAGATCACCTTGAATTGAGTTTCGAAAAAGTAAGATCCTGTGGGTTGCAATAATAATCCTACCGCCAAACAGTTCAAAGAAATAAAGGGACCAAGGAACAAGAAAATTGTGAGCCATTTGGAATTGAGGAATAGTTTTAGTGGAAAATGTATGTGTGTTCCAAAAAGTATCCATATTGAATTGTTTATCGGACATACAACGAATAAATAAAATTACAAATAACATAATTCAGAAATTAAAGATTCTAAACAGCTTGAATTGCACGATTTTGCCAATTTATCTGAAGTTAACAAGCAAATTATTATCATTTCACAAATCTGAAAACAAAAGGTATGGTCATGGTGGCAACACTTCGAACAGTGGTAAATCTGGTAACAATGATAAGTTTGGCAGGAGTGGAGAACGTCAAGTAAACATTAGAAATGTCATAATGTATATAAAAAACGTGAAATAACACGTGTGTTTCCTTTGAGCAATCAGTGTGAAACCAACTCCTCTTTTTATTTCAAATGTCAAATGTCTCGATGTCATAGAACATTACATATGTCACAGAACATGAATATAATAGAAACGGACTTCCTTTTTACATAACAAAACGTGCAATTCAGCCAATTTGTGTTTATTTAATTTTTCACCTTGAAATGCGTAAAGTATCCGAGTTATGTTGTTTTGGTTTTGATTTCCCAAATTGAATTCTCAACAAAATATTTAGAATATCCTCGCTCATTTCGAGTGTGTGGTAAACTATCAGTGAACTTCTAACGGAACGAGGATTTGTTTTTCATCATGGTCGATTCAATGTTCACTTCCTGACGACAACACCACATGTGCTTGATCCATAATTCTTCTTATGTACATATGATTTATAAAGATTATTTTATTCTACAGTTTATGGCCCATAAAGTAATATTCTAATAGCATAACGTAACTTAATCATGACTTGAAATAAAAAAACCTGGCTTCTCTCTCTTAAAAATATTCTGGGAGAACGAAAAAAGTAACTTTGAAGATGATCACTTGGTGATCGAAACACGTATCCTGGTATTGTGATAAAACTCCATTATTACACCAAAGGTTCCAAACAGTGCATCTCCCAAAATATACTATATTTAAATAATGTACGTTCGTTTTTTATGGAATGAATCACTTTTTGAAATGTTTTGTATTTCAGTTAATTTGTTTGTTCCAATTCCATTTCAATCGGTAAATGTTTCAGCTCACTGCGATAGTTTAGATTGAAACAATGAATACTAGAGAAGTCATGTGTGCTAAAAAAATAAACTACCTGAACTTCTTGAACCGATAGTTTATATTATCATTAAATCAACGCTTCTTATACCCACTCAAACCATTCAGCAGGTTTATCTTTAATTAAGTTGATGGTTTAGTTACACTGAAGGAATACTTGTTTCACGTGGCAAAACAATTTTGCAGTCAGTATGTTACTTTTTGTTCGAGAGCGGAAGACTAGTTTTGATACTTTGGATAGGTAATGATCTTCCGAGAGAGCCGTTTTCAGCGTCTCTGCCATGACCTACTTTCTACCTAAAGTGGATTCAAATTGAACTGATAACACTCTCAAAGTATAAGTTATATCAACATTATTTATGATTCTTACAGGCAGCGTGATCAGCATTTATTACATATTTCCATCGAATCTTATTGTTCTTCTTCAAAACGTCTATACAGGGTGTCCCAGAATTGACTCAACAAGCGACATCTCCGTTATTTGTTAGTTGTTGAAGAAAAGTAAGCTGGTACGTAACTCAAACCGTAAATGATTTTATCTTTTTTTATCCAAATTCACATGAAGTTCTTGAGAGAAGATTGATCTATCTGTCTATACCAGAGGTTCCCAAACTTTTTTTAATGGTAGACCTGAATATTACTGGAGTTCTTTCCAAACACCAACTCGTTATTTTAACACCAGTTTGATCTTCCGCTTGAAAATGATAACTTGTTACGTTACGAAACACTTGTCGAGGTGTTGGAAATAACGATTTGGTGTTGAGAAAAAATTCCAATAATAGGTATTCATTACTACATCAAAGTTTCCAAACAGTGCATCACAAGTATCATAGACCTCTTTCAAAATTTTGGACACCTTCCAGCTACATTTCTACCATATTCCCAAAACTCGATAAAAAATGTGAAGATTAGTTTTCGAATGAAAAGTGAGATTCGATTGATCGATTTATTAATTGATTGTACTGTACATCTACTCACAGTACAAGAACCCACACAATTTCCACTTATTTTGTTTAGAAAACTCCCCATTCAGTGTGGTGAAAATGAAAAAAAAATGTTTATTTTCTTGTGTTATTTATTCAAATATGTAATTATTTCACTATTACTCAGTTGTAATGTAATGAACATTAAACAATAATAACGACAATCACAAAATATTCATAATTTCAATGGGGGGGATGTACATGTCGATGGATTAACAGCAAATTATCAATATTTGGCTTCAGTTTTGTTGGGAATAACCGCAAATCTCCCGGCACAAGTTTTTACATATAACAGTGGCTGAACCTCTTAAAATATCATCTGCCTACATTGATAGGTGAAGTCAAACCGATATTTTAGTTTTTCACTATCGAAATCAGATACATTTTCGTGAAGTCCCATTTTTTGTCACGTCAATGTAGACTCCCGTCGAGTCTCTCGTGGATCCTTGGGGGGTCCACCTGGACCACTTTGGAAATCACTGATCTATACTAATATAAATGTGAAAGTTTGTGAGGATAGAGGTATATATGTTTGTGGCTCTTTTACGCCCAAACGACTGAACGGTGTGGAGGGTAGAGGGGAGGTCTAAGTAATGAAGCGATATCGGCGAAATGAATGATATCGGAGAGAAGTCGACTCAAAAGCGGGCAGACGCGTAAGGGCAGACGTCGTTAACGGTTGTGTTAGTTTTCCGAATTTCTTTATAGGTAACATAATTCGATTCTCGAAGTTATTTTTTTTGATTACTGTATTTTCAAAGTAAAAATACAAATTACTAGCTGTTGCCCGCTCTTATATTAACGTACAACCGAAGCTACTGAACCTAGAATCTTGAAATATTCAGGTAGGTTCTTTGTATAGCGTATCAAGAAAGGAAATCAGGAATTTCCACCCCCACGGGGGAAAATAGTACTTAGAAGATTGCATTGGATTTCGTCATTTTTGACGTTGGGAATCTGAAGTTTTGGGTTATTGAAGAAATATTGTAACTATTTGTTTAAAATGGTATGTCACGAAACTTAATGTGACAAACCAAATTCTACGCGGGCGTAGTAAAATTACTACTTTTACTCGATATTATGAGTTTAAACTCGAAATTTCCAGTTTTTCCAAAATAGCACTGTCTGATCAACATCAGACAGTGCTATTTTGACTATCCATAGGATCCATCAGTGGTGCTAGGCTGAATCACGATTCAATAACTGGGCTCCACTGTCCTTCAAGCACAAGATAAGTTAGCCTGGACGAAGATACCATCAGTAGAGTCGAAATAGAACAACCAAACTTCTACATCAACTATTTTTGAGCACTAGTTTCACGCAGATGCGTCGCAGTGGAAGCTGCAAAGAAAACGGAAAGCGGTTTCTCATTTTACGGTCGATGTCAAAGCTCAGCTTGTACCATATACCATCTTCTTCATGTCTGCACATTGGGCCACAGAGTGTACAGGAAACTAACATACACAGACAGATACCTGAACAAAAACTCGAACCATCAGCCACAACAAAAGAGACGGGTGAAAGAGCGCAACGAATCTGTGAACCTGAGAGTCTTCCTGAGGAACTCAGTCACCTGAAAAATGCCTTCAAAGGGAATGGGTACAGCGAAGGAGAATTCGAGCGGGCCATACAACGCAGGAAAGGGAAAGCCAAAGTAACCCCATCTAGGATGGTCAAGGAGAGAGCTATGTTGAACATGTTACATACCGGATTGGGAGAATCTTATAAAAACATGACGTGAAACCAATATTCAGACCAACAAAAACTAAGTATGACTGAATGTTACTACTATGTTAGTTTATATGCTAGTGGCGTAACTACTACCTGTAAGTATAACCTAGGTTAGGTTAGGCTAGGTCCAAAATGAGTGGGTCTATTACCCTCTACCGCAACCCGCAAGGGTTTATTGTGGCTCACACCTATTCACACTCGACCAAATAAACTCAGCTTCTTAACGAAGCCGATCAGTTTGTATGGTGAGTGGTCTTTCAGGTCAGATGGTAAGAGTACGGCTCTGCCGAACTCTAAAAAAACCTGATTTGGTCCCCAACGGGGCAGGCACAAAGTATGTGCTCTGCTGTTTCATCATTTTCCAAACAGAGGCGACTCACACTGTCTTCCGACAGTCCGAGTCTCTGTATATGATGATTCAAATGACAGTGACCTGTAAGAAGGCCTGTTAGACATCGTAGTTTATCCCTACTGTTGTCCAACAACTGTTCTGTATCAATCCTGGAAGATTCTGCCAGCAGTCCATAAATCTTTGTGCCATCTAGGTGTTCAATCTTTGTTTGGCAAAGCCTAAAGCGAAGAAAATGACAGGTTCTGGTCTGATGAAGCTGCTTGCAGCACCCTCCTTCGCAAGAAAGTCAGCAGCCTCATTACCTTCCAGGGCAGTATGCCTTCCAGAATCCAGACCAGAGACAGTCTGTTAAGTCCTCTTATCGAGGATAGTCGTTTTTGGCAATCTCTCCGCACACTATTCAATGGCGTAAATTTCCGCTTGAATTACAGTCGCATTGGTACCTAGGCAGGTTGAAGTTTTACCTAACTGCTACCTGTTATTGATCTCAGGTAGTTTAGCAAAAAATCAACATCCGATACATCTTAAAATTACTACTCAAGAGTATATAGAGAGGCAATAGAAATTCAAAAACACGGATGATTTCAATAGCAAAGAAGGGGCAATGAACATTAATGAAATCTAGCTACCTGTCTTTGAAGGTACACAAACAAGGTCAGGTAATCCAGTTAAGTGAAACCAAATACCAGCAACGTAGTTACTGTCTACGGAACAACGGGAACAACAACTCAAGCACCAACTTGGGCACTGCGACCGTTACCACATCGCCTTTTATAATGTCTACCGCAGTAGTAGACGAAACGTCAGAAACCTGGAAAATAGCTTTCACACAAGCTTACCCTTGTCATGTATTCAGTATTCGTTAATGAAACTTCAAACAAAGGTCGAAACCGTATCGTTATTCAAGTTTTCGGAATTAGTAGCCTTTCGCTGACTTGGCTACATCCCGTCAGCTATTTATAATTGCCGTTATATTCATGTCACTCTTTATATTCATTATTGTCTTGGTTATTTTTGTTTTTGTGTCAGATTAATTGTGGTCCATTTCCATGGTCACGGTGATGGCGCGTTTGGTTTGTTGGTTTACGCAAAACCAATTTGTAGAGAGCTTTGTAGTTAAAAAGCACCTGTGTTCTAGGCCAGTGCAGAGTAGAATTAGAATTTATATTTGTGGTCGATTTGTAGTTCAAGTAACGGTTATTTTGTATTTTCAAGATAATTGATTGACAACATGTAAAACAAAAATTTTAAAGAATGAAATATGGAATATGCTAGTGTGGAGAGTTGGGTGTTTTCACGCTTAGACACTCAAAGAGGAACCATATTTCAACAGGAATAGTACGTAATATGTTCAAGTATCCGGTATTGTTGAAATAATGTTGCCTTCGATTGGAACGACGAGATAGAGAATCGGTTCAATTATGATGAAGTTGCCCATTCCACGGTACTTTTAAATAATGTCAAATAATCAACTTTGAATCTGGAGGTATAAGAATGAAACGAAAAATTTTATCACAGATATATGAGAAATCCATCATACCCTGGAAATTCTAGAGGGTTATCAAAATGTTTATAGTTCATTGCCGATGCTTTTTGAAACAAAAAAAATAGTAGTAGGAGGAAACCCATTGGAAAAGGAAAAAAATATGGAAAAAAACAAAAGGAAAAATAATTTATAGGCGATCTGAGGTCGGAAAGTGGAAGGGGGTGAGTTTTTCAGGATAAAAACGGTTTATCTCGATTTCCGGCAAAACTACAAGTCCTACGGAAAAAAGTTGAATGGCAAAGTAGTAGATCACATCAAAATATCTGATTTTTTAATCTGTATGCTTGTTGTTCGTTGAAATCTTTTATATAGTGTAAAAAATATATATCAGTATTGCAAATCTGCTCAGAGAAGGCAAAAAACAAAAAAACTCGAATCGAAAAATAGTTCTTTTTCTAAATATCAAAAATAGGATTCAATAGGGATTTTATCTGAAAACGTGATTGTAACCGTAAACAATCTGATTCATTAAATTTTAATTGAATTTACGTCATAGAAAATCTTATAATACAGGGGTGCGCAAAAGTCCGGAATAAAATTAATATCTTCTTAACCAGTTTTTTAGGAAAAAACGCTGAAACACGTCAGTTGATTTCACGTTGTACGCATTTTTTGGCAATGAAATGAATTTTTTTTTCAACCCCTTAGCTACAACCCTCCCCAACTTTTTTTTCAAATGCAAACCTATGTGGTTACAACGAAATGAGAAAAAACTTTTTTGAAAAGTTACAAATACCTAACTTAGTGCTATCTACGGGTGAATTAACGTGACAGATGCTGAAATTGGTCTCCACCCTCTACTTGGCAGGCTCCTAGGCGATGGTAAAACCCGTCTACGGAATTCCGAATGGTCTCAGCCGGTATGTTATGTGATTCCACTCTAATTCTGCTTTTTAGATCTTCAATATTAGCCGGCCTATTTTGATAAACCTTGTCTTTCATATATCCCCAATAAAAATAATCTAATGGCGTTAAGTCTGGGGATCTTGGCGGCCATTCAATTGTACCACGT